>JBBPPV010000197.1:0-10328 GCA_038092115.1 Leccinum brunneo-olivaceum
CATCCCGGCCGGTATGATAGCTCACATCCGGCATTCTTGCGCTCCCTCTCCGCAACTCGTTTCGAGGTGACTGGACCGATCTAATGTGCTAAAGAAGACTTACACGAGGCAGCTCCAAAATTATGTCTAGCGAACGGCTTGATGTAATATCACCATCCGTTGTTCCTCCCCATCATTGAAATGCGTGATCGTTACCTCTTCAATATCTGTCTCGCAGTCAGATCGTCCCTGGAATGAATATAAATATATTTGCTTGGGATGGAGTTGTGAGCCCACGAGGACGAAATACAAATACAAGTGTGACAACTGAAAAAAAAAATACACACGATCAATAAGTTACAAGACCAAGCGCTGCCCTCGAAGGACGGCTATGAAAGGGGGTCGGCGCAAGGAAGGAAGTTTCCCGGATACGTATCCAGCGCGTCCGACATAGTCTACCTCTAATCGATTCTGTTTGCCCTGTCGTAAGCGCGTCAACGTCCAGCTGTCGATGTCCTCGTCGTCAGTCCATTGAAAAGGGGCAGTACACTCACCCCTCCCAGAGAAAAACATTGTAATGCTGCTTCGCAACCTCCTGTAATAGTTGCTGTTGCGAAAATACCACCGCGTTCGCACATTGATCCCCGTCCGGGACGTGCTTCTTGAAGTCAAAGATGTATTTCCTGCACGTGTCATATGCTCCGACACGGACGATATCAATTTCTAGCAAGGGAGATGAGAAGTGGCTCTCAAGATCGCAGGATGAGTACCACCTGTTTCATCAAACATGAACACGGGCTCTACAATCTCACATGCTACAACCTCCCAAGGTTGCTCGTGCTTTTTTCGACGAAACCACCTCATGGGGCCGACGCAAGCCCTTGGCCAAGTCCGTGAGAGCGAGGACTGCGGTGCCGTTACTTCAGGGAATGGCAAGTGACATTGCTGTTCTGTAGGGTGCCTTTAAGCGAATCAATATGCACTGCCACTCACTCTTTGGCTGTGTGAGGATTAAGTACGCGGGCCCGCGCTGTACTTTTAAGCGTAATCAGTATGATGCCGGGTATTCGTCACGAAGCCTCAGTGCCACTCCAAATAGCGTCTGTCTCGGGCCGTAAGCATTACATCGCATAACTTTATATTGGTGAAACATCGTTATCGGGCCTACCTAGACCATGGTCAGGGGGACTAAAGAAAAACAGGAGTAGGCGTGACTCACCTGCAGCTGTAATCGTGTGCAGAAGGTGTCCCGCAGCTCCGTGGACCAACCGAGACGTAGTGTTGTAATACGAAATTAATAAGCACGTCTGAGCGTCATTGCCCTGCGAGTGAGAATCAAGGCAGGGATTGATGGCAAGAGCATTGCGATATCGGAGATGCCGTGAGATCTGGCTGTGTGGTCGCAACAGCGTGCCCTGATGCTAGCTTGACCAGTCGTCATCACGGATGATGGTGGTATGCCTTGCCAATGGCTGGCTTCGATAGTGCCACCAATGATTCTGACGACCGGTGACCAGTCGTGCATGATGGTTTCAGTACAACCACTACCGCCCATGCCATAAAAGGCATGTCTCATTTCCACACACCGGTCTCACTGTTGTCTCCTGCAGCGCTGATCCAACGACGGATGATTGGCCCAATGAGACGCAATAAGCTAACTCCGTTCCGATGAACCCTGCCCTTCATTTCATGTGGACCCTATGACATGCATGCACAGACAACACGATGGGAAATCGTTCAAAGGTTTCAACTAGCCGAACTGATTTACCCGTCTCGAGAATCGCGCTTGTGGTCCTGTCTACATCACCGATAATAAGAATGCACGAGGAGGGCGCAGGGTTCTCCTGTTGTTTTATTACTTCATCACGGCAGCATCGGTGGTCGGTGGGGCGCGTCGCTGCAGTTTGCAACCCTGGCCTCTTCCACTCTTTGGTCAGTTTATTCCAAATTGATCAGCTTCAGGTAAGGTGAAGTGGGAGGGACATCAACACCTGCTTGTCGTACTCTTCCTACTCACCCACCGCTCTGCAACTTTCCGTATCATCTCCTTGGACTCTGCTTATCAAGGCCGCAATTAAATAACTTTGACCCACTCATGAGATCCGTCGAGGGCCTCTCAAGACACGTTCACATCGTGGACCAACGTCATACAAGATTGCATTTCAATATCCACAAACCGACCACTTTCGATAAGACTACGAATTTCGAGCTAGAAACTTCTTCTCGAGTTTTCTCCTCAAAGGAGCAATGTTAAGCCTGCCAAAGCAGCTGCAGCGACACTAGAGATCGTTGCAATGTTTTTGCCAGCAGGACTGCTAGCTGTGGCCGTCGGAGATGAAGCAGTCACGCTCGCCGTGACATTAGTACAGGTGGAGGTCGCGTTACTCGGAACCGTCGCATTAGCAGATAGGGTCAAGTCCGCACACTTGGCAATTCCATTAGCACACAGATCCGTCGTCCATGATAATACAGACTAACCTGATAGAGGATGCCGTCTCCCCCATCAAAGATAACCTGAATGGTCACATTTGCACCATCCTGAATGCCAGAAACACTAGACGCTGAAATGTCGATCGGGAAGCAGAACAACCCTTCTCCATTTGTCTGGAAATAAGGGACAACCATCTGGTAACCCGAGGAAGAGTTGAAATCGGAGAATGAGGTTGGGTCTTGCTTTGTGGAGACAATAACACCAGCTACGCGGTAGAAAGACTACGTTAAGCGGTTCGAGTACCCTTTGAGTGGTGGTGAAGATTTACCAATCCATGTTGTGTGTTCGCTGTTGATGTTGATCACCCCGTTGTTAATAGGGAATTCAGTACGGTTGGAAACCGCATCGGTATATCCGTCTGGAATGATCAATGATTTTTTGTTTTCAAACAAATGCCAGAATTCCACTGACCACAGAACGTTGGCTCCGAGTTCTGGACAAAGGGTCCCCTTGGTATTGGATATTGAAGCTGAAAATGTGCATTTGCAAGAGTAGCGAACGCAGCAGCGAGAACGACGGAAACGCAACGCATCGTTCGAAATGGTTTCTAGGAAGAAATTCCTACATGTCTACCACGTACCTGGGCAGTATTTAAATATTTGGAAAGCTAAGGGGTCCGAGTGGAAAATTTTTTTCACTCGAAGATGGTCTTGTTTGGTGCATGCCAGGGCTCCTGGTTATTAGCTTCACTGTCGAGTATTGCATAAATCTGAATTTCGCTCACATGACAGCATTCCCTCCATCCAGATGCATCATGTTCTGCGACATGAGAATTTCCTGACACCAGTCCACGAGCAAACCTTTCATTATGCTCAAGTACCCATCTATCATCAAGAACAGATTTTCGAGGTATAGTACACGTTACAAGGTTTCTCTGGCGAGTTCGACGGTGAGAACACTATTCAACTTCCTGCTGGCGGCTGATGCGTCCAAACAGAACCTCCCCGACGCCAAGCCCTAGAACAATGGAAAGAATGTATGCACCATTGAAAGTCCTAGACACACTCTCGCTTTGGAAATATATACATGCAGGAATTGTCAATACTCACATGACAGCCAACATGAGTGTGTACGAAAAAGTTGACTCGATGACTTGAATTGCTCCCCGTGGAATATCATGAGAAGGTGTGAACGGGGGAATGAGCCGCCTGGGCACAGGAATGGAACATTCTTTAGATAATTCAACGTTCCCTTCCTTGCCGGATCTAGAGTTGCCCTGGCCTGATATCGGGATTGTTCTAGGCATATAGCAGTCAGTGTTTGGGAGGGGGACAAATAAATCGCCTCCATACTTGAGTCTCCATCGTAGCTCTTGAGTGCGTCGAAAGGCGGCGAGACCACGTTCCAAAATGCAAAACAGAAACAACGCTACGCAAGCGCCGGCAATGGCACCATCTGATGAAGGCTGCCAAGTGTCGAAGATGAGATAGTCCGTATTGCCGAAATGCAACCACGGCGTCATGGCTATCGACATATTACCAGTCGAATTATTCGTGTTTGTGCTCATGAGATGTTGGATGTTGAACCTTGAGCGGCGACTGCGGGTCAGTGAAGAGTGTATAGGTGATACAGCCGTGGGCACCAATGTCCCAATTTAGACTTGGCGTGTCAAAACAAATAATGAAAAATTACAATTGGACAAGCAGGAAAAAACTGGTCCAGTCGTGTTCAGTTCCAGGCAGACAGGAATTCAACTCAATCCCAGCGCAATCTCACTCACTGCGGCCCCATAACAAACGATAGTAGGGGGTCACGATCGGATCAAGGGTCCGATGTAAGGTGTGAATGTGCCTTTACCCCTGGACAGCTCTAGCACATGGTTGCGAACTCGGGGAACAGAGCAAACCGGTTCGAACTGGTGCATCAGGTGTTACGTGGCGATGGTAACGAGGATATGCCCGCGGTGGCAGCCGTGGCATTAGTTTTACGAGTACTGTCATGTGGTGTGGTATCAGGTGATCGTGGGATATCGACGACATGGAGAAGGGAGACGACGATGATACGAGAGCCAGAAAAGCGACGATAACGCGATGATCGATGGCGCGGGCCATCGAATGGCCGGGTCGATGAAAAGTGCGAGTTGTGACGAAGTCAGTGAGCGGCCAGGCAGAGAGACACTTTCCGGATGCTTTGGGGCAAGGATGGTCGGTGGCACGAAACAGCACAAGTGTTCCGAGAACTACGCTCCCACTTGTGCTGGTCCGTGTCACCTGTGAGGATGTGTTGTGGATGTTGGTCTGAGGATGTCGATGAGGGAAGAAAAGAGAACCGAGACCGTGTGATCAAGTGCGGCATTTCTGCTCATCCAATCGGAAAATGCCGAAACTACCCCTTGGCATTTAATTAGCACGTGATCGCTACTTGTCTACCCACACGAATGTTTCCTGCTCCTGGTCCTGCCGACCATTGAAGATGCTGCGAACGATACTTGTTAGCGCTTCACGCACTGCTGTACTCCCGCGCAGGGTTGCGGTACCGTCTGTGCAGCTTCTCGTTCGGCATCAGTCTTCTAAAGCCAACTTTGAAGAGGCACTCAAAACAGCACGCAAACTCAATGACAAGCTGCAGGAGAACTGGAAAAGCCCAATTCTCACGTACGAGCAACTCAAGCCGAAAACACTTAGTCCGAGTAATGTATGCTCCTCACCTTTTCTGCTACCCACCATCTCAAAGTACGCTTGTCCAGGATGCGTACCTCATTGATGTTCGGGAACCCAACGAAGTGATGCAGGGTTCTATTCCCTCATCCGTGAACCTCCCACTCTCAGTGCTCGCAAACTCTCTGAATTTGAATGCTCAGGCTTTCCGTAGCCAGCACGGTTTTGACAAGCCAGGCAAAGCCCAGGAAATCATCTTTTATTGCCGAAGTGGCAAGAGGAGTGCCTCTGCATGCGATATTGCTAGAAGGAACGGCTACGAGAAGTAGGTGAAGATTGACAAGTCACCACATACCATTTAATTCTCCCATAGCATTATCAATTATGAGGGATCTTGGCTCGACTGGGTGTCTCAGGAAGGGGGTGGCAAAGGTTCATGAGTCTGACTTGGCTTACATAATCAATGTAGTCGAACCTATCTACACGCACTTGCCAACTTTTTCACAATGCTCTCCCGAACTCTTCCTAGGGTGCACCGTACGTTGTCATGCGCGGAGAGCGCTGTGATTTTGTCAACGCCACATAAGACGGTCGTACTGCACACCAGGCGCTTTCCAATACATCCTATCCATGAATTGCAAGGCTGTCTGTCCAAGCGAGCACTCAGCACACCTCCATCTCATATCACACACAGGTGTGTCACCTTTTGTTGGATCTATTGACGGCTTGGTATACATCATTACAGTGACTTCCCCATGGATCGGTATCATGCCCTTGCCGATGCAACCATGACATCTCTGCTCGAGCGACTGGAAGACCTATTGGACGAGATAGCCAACGAGGGTTTTGAGGTCGACTACCACGTAAGTTGCCGGCGACAAAGATGGCACCTCGACCACTGATTTGGACGCCATTCCAGAGTGGAGTCCTCACGCTTCACCTTGGTTCGAATGGGACATATGTGATCAACAAGCAACCTCCAAATAAGCAAATTTGGCTCTCATCTCCCGTCAGGTTCGTCCTGCTCCATGCATGACCAACCTGTTTCTCACCTTTTCATTTCTAAAAAAACCCTGTCAACATTACTGTATGACGTTGCGGTTATGGATTCTGCACGCGAATGGAACGCGAAATTGATGACTTCCACCCACATTAACTCGCCAACTGTGCGAACGTTCAGTGGACCTAAGCGATATGACTACGTGCCATGCACGGGTGACTGGCGATACACTCGAAACGGTGAAGAAATGGGTCATCTTTTGGAGCAGGAGCTCAGTCGTGCACTCGAACGTAAAGTGAAGCTGGGAGTGGAGCGTGTCTCGGAAGCGGTGGAGTAAATGGTGAAAATGATTTATAAAGTTCCTATTGGCAACGATATAAATCGGTGATATACCCTATGATATACAGTCTGAATACAGTTGCACACGAGGTTAATCTAGCCATGAAAAGATGCTGGAACGGACAGTAGAATTTACGGACAAACGTTTACGGTGAGCGAACTGTCAGGGTTGTTAACTGTTCGGGTAGGCCATGCGTTCCACCTCGCGTCTGCGTGAAAGGAATAGCGAACCTAGCATCCTGAATTGTGGCTTAGCGTGAATCCATCTATACAAGAGAGTATCGTACCTGTTAGCGTCTCCGTAATGTTGCCGCACACAATAGACTTCCTCAACAAGTGCTTTCGCCTCCGCAGAGTCAATGCAACGACCTCTGCTCGCGAGTTTATCATGTGTGGGCGCAGGGTGATAAGCTGATGCATCGGTCCAAGCTACCGCTCTCTCTCCCGCTGGAGGGTCTTGGAGATGTGTCGAGCACCGATCTCGGGACGAGTGGGAGAAGAGTAGTCTGTGTTGGTGAAGGACATGTAGGTCGTGGAGCAGGCTGTTCGCGTCCTTGTATTGATGTGCTGTTATCGAAGGAGGCACGTCGGACACATCCTCAATCAAGTCCTCCTCGCCATCACTTTCCCAATCTTCATTAGTTGGTTCTGACACTAGCCATCCTCTCAGTGCGCCGTCCATCGGGGGAGGTTGTATGCGCTGGCGTTTGGAACAGGGTTGAGCTGGGTCCACGGAGTGCGAAGGTTGAAGTGGCCTTATAGGACCATCTGGAAGGAAGGAAGGAAGGTCACCGAGGAATGAGGGAGGTGGTGTTACCGGGCGCTGTCGCTTCAACATCGTGGTGGTGGTTGAGTGGAAGGGGTGGTCGGAGTACATACTTGCAGTGACAGTCGTGGATGACCTCTGCCACCTACTACCAACTGCACGCTACCAACGACGCCATGGCTGATATGGACGTCTTTGCAGCCATGGGCATAGCTGGCTTCGGCAAGGCTGCCAAAAAACGGGACCTCGATCCAGCTCGCTTCGACGTGGCGAAGAGACAGGAAGCTCCCGTCAGTAACCACACTGCACTGTATGCCTCGTGTTTACTGTCTCCCTCCATCCACAGGCGAACCAGGCACCTGAACCAGGGCCGAGTAAGACTGTCCGTGACCAGGCAAGCCAACCACGACCGGTTGAACCCTCTGACGAGCTAGAAGAGGATGCATCAGACGACAGTGGAGATGCAGGAGAAGATGAGCCCGAGTATGACCCCACTTCTCCCTCGCTTTCGAGCTTGCTTGAGTTTCCTGTCACTCATGAGGCAACGCTCAAGGAGCACACCAAAGTCATCTCAGCCCTTGGCCTTGACCCGAGTGGTGCGCGTGTGCTCAGTGGGTCACATGATTACGACTGCAAGCTTTGGGATTTTGGTGGGATGACTTCTAATCCGCGGTCCTTCAAAACATGGGAGCCTGCGGGTAGCTACTACGTATGTCCTCTCCATGACTTCCTGCTGGAGCAATACCCATTCTCCTTCTCATCAGGTCAATGACTTGAAATTCTCAAATAATGGTCAACAGTTTCTCGTTATTCCTGCCACGCTCCAGCCTAGACTTTATGATCGAGACGGTGAAGAATTGTATGTGCATCTGTCCTCTCACCCGAACACTTGTGTGACAGATAACCAAAGGGCGACATTTATCAAGGGCGACATGTATATCAGAGACATGAAACACACTGCGTACGACTTGTCATTGGCAGATGTGTGAGTTCTGACATTATCGCCACAGCGGGCACGTTAGCGAGTTGACAGGATGCTCGTGGCATCCGAAAGATCCAAAGGTCTTTATGACGAGTTCAGCTGACTCGACCATCAGGTGAGTCCACTTTTACTCCTATTCCATGATAGACACCAAGGATCTAGAATATGGGATGTGGATAATAAGCGCAAGCAGAAGACGGTTATTGTGGTCAAGTCGAAAGAAAGAGGAGCACGGACCAAGGTCACAGCATGTACCTACTCCCCTGATGGAAACATCATTAGTGGTGGTATGTCTACCATTCCGAACCTATCATGTTATTAACGCTATTTTTTTTCTCCTCCTGCAGCTTGTCTAGATGGTGCATTGCATATGTGGCAGGCCTCGTCTAATTTCGTACGTCCAAACATGACTGTTGAAGCCGCTCACGGAAAATCGACGGAGACTGCCTCTGTCGAATTCTCTGTGGATGGCCGGACTGTCCTCACTCGAGGAGGAGATGACACTGTTAAACGTACGTGGGGTTCTTCAAATGGTTCAGCCCTCATTAAACGCGATGTTTCAGTATGGGATATTCGTTCCTTCAAGAAACCCGTGGCAGTGCGTTCCGAGATGACGACGCTCTATCCTGGCACGAATGCTGTGTTCAGTCCTGACGAAAAATACGTTCTTACGGGTGTCGGTACTGCTTCAAAAGGTGAACGGGGACGACTTTTGTTCCTAAACCGAACGGACCTGAGTGGGGTCAAGGAGGTGGAGATGGAATCAACTCCGGTCAAGGTAGTATGGCACGCCAAGATCAACCAGATCGTTACAGGACTTTCAAACGGAACGATATCAGTTTTGTATTCGCCAGACACGTCGACTCATGGCGCGAAGCTCCTATTGTCAAAGGGGGCACCGAAACGGCCGACAGTGGAGGACATGTCGGATGCACTTGCAGCGCCAACGATTATGACGCCGCACGCATTGCCAATGTTCAAGGACGGGGATGGAATCGTAAAGGGAACGAAGCGCAAGAGGGAAAGGGACAGACAGGATCCACGGAAGAGTCGGAGGCCGGAGTTGCCAGTGACCGGACCTGGCAAGGGAGGACGGGTTGGAGCGAGTGCGACGCAACACGTCGTGCAGAACTTGGTACGGAACACAACGCGGGACGAAGATGTGAGTGCACTGGTTTTCTTTTTCTGTGCGTCGTTCTTCGCCTCGTTACTACATGAGACGTCCATCTTTTTTCTGCGACGCGGTTTCCATGCTGATTTAAAGCGACTAAACGTTTGTCATCCCTATTGTTTCATGACAGCCACGAGAGGCCCTCCTCAGATACGCAAAACTGGCAGAGTCCGACCCACAGTGGACTGGAGGTGAGCGAGCTCGTTTTTTCAGTTGCCCTAGTTTTTTTGCATCGCTGCGGGTTGCCGCTACGGAGTTTGAACATTTGTATTGCTGTGTTTGTATTGATCTGCCGACTGACGTGGCGGCTTTTTCCGGGGTCTTCTTTTATTTTTTTCCATCTCAGCGTGGCGACAAAACCAACCCAGGCCTGTGTTTGCGAATGTCTCAGAGGACGAGGAGGAAGAAAAGTAGGCGGAAGTGGGATGTATGCGTGGTAGTAGGCGTATTCTTTGCAAAAAGATTGGAGTGAGTGATGAGGTGTGAGTAAGTGTGTTCAGGATGGTCCCTGCGCTGGTTTGAGATCGAACCTTAATTCCGGTCGCCTATAAAGACCCAATGGGTGGCTGCCGATGCCCCAAATCCCAAAACTCCCCTCCCCCCCCTCTTGCAAACGTCACACAGTGTGACAAAAATTGTCACGCGCCACTCATGAACGCGACCGACGCTGCTCAACACAACGCGCCCGCCGTCGGACCTGATGACAAACCAACAACACCACTCGCCGCACCCCCCAACGACAATGGTACACGTGATAGTTTATTTTATTTTCAAATTTACACTTGGCTAACCCTAAACTACAAAAAAGATGTCTCTCCCAACTCTCTCCCGAACGGCCATGTTCTCCCCCTCGACTCAAAACCACTAGACTCCCCAATGTCCATCTCCACGCCAGGTTCGTAGAACCTCCTCTTTCTGTGTTCAGCGTCGCTCTTATCTGAGCAGCCTCTGTCCCCACACAACCCCCTGCTGCAACTCCACCGCCACCCCCAGTACAGTCAAA
>JBBPPV010000198.1:0-10260 GCA_038092115.1 Leccinum brunneo-olivaceum
CAAGGTATGTTCTTGCACAACTATACCGCGTCGCTGACCTGTAGCCAACCTAGGTCGCCGCGCCCACCTGTGGTGTTTGCAAAATCACCCTATCGCGTCCATTCGCTTGTCTATCCTGTCCCTTTACCGGCTGCTGGCAACGTGGACACGCCATTGGCCATCTCCACGAGACAGGTCATTCCTTTTGTACGTCCATCTCCCTCTCGTGTCGCTTCCAGATTTCAACAGAGTACACCTGCCACATCAGGCGTCGACACCCGATCTGGCTCCGTCTTTTGCGCAGATTGCGATGATTTCGTATATGATGCCGCTATCGACGACCTCTATCTATCTACCGTCATTTTAGTCGAGGAGAAAATGACTCGGTTTCAAGGTGTGCCTCTATTAGTCCCTCGGGTCCGTAATTTCATGTCGGCACCAGTGGCAAAAAAGGGAAGAGAACCTTATCAGCCTTGGACGCCGACCGAGAGCGAATCTGCAGCCCTTAAAGAAGCCACTGTCCTCCCTTGTCAAGGTATGTTTACCTTTTGTCCGTGCGTTGCTTTGTCGTATCGCACTCGCTCAGACTACTCAAGGTCGTCGCGGTCTCCTCAATCTTGGACAGACATGTTTCCTCAACGTCATCCTCCAATGTTTCATTCACAACCCATTGCTACGTAACTACTTCCTTGGAGATAAGCACAACACGAAGCTGTGCAAGCATTCAGACTGTATCTGCTGTGAGATGGATAATCTTTTTTCAGAAGTGAGGGACAAGATCTATCGCCAGGATCTAGGATCTGAACACTTTTCCAGGTATACTCCTTGAACCAAACCCCATTTGGACCGACGTCGTTCCTCACCAAGATGTGGAAAGTCTCAGCCGAAATGTCGGGTTACGCTCAACACGACGCACACGAATTTTTCATCACCGCACTGAACCAGATTCATGGGACGTGTCGTGGATCGACAAACATCTCGTGTAATTGTGTCATCCACCAAACGTTCGCGGGACAGTTGCAAAGCGACGTGACGTGTGAGCGGTGTGGAAATACGACGAGCACGGTCGACCCAATGTTGGATATCAGTTTAGAGCTGAGGGGAAAGAGTGGAGAGATTACTGGAGGAGAGAATACACTGGCAGGGTGTTTGCGGAGGTACGTGAGTGATGGATACCTCCAAAAAATGCTAATACCATGACATCTACTAGGTTCACCAAGCCAGAAAAGCTCGGCGTCAAAGAATACAGCTGTAGTAAATGTACAAAGACACACGAAGCGGTCAAGCGCCTGAGCATCCGCAAGTTGCCGCCTGTGCTCAGCTTTCAATTCAAGGTTGGCTTGCATCCATGTCTGCTATAACCGTGTTTGATCAAACGCCGCCATGTGATCGTCGGTAGCGATTTGAGCACAAGACGAGCGCGAGAGCGGTTCCGCAAAAGATTGATACACCTGTCCGGTTTCCGGCATCACTGAATATGGCGCCGTATACGACGCTGGTGATGAACCATTCAGGTAAAGACGGAGACGGATCAACGTGCGTGAGGTGTTCATTTATTGAAAATAACTGATGACGATCATCTGGTATAGGTATCCCGGACCAGAGGCCATGTACGAGTATGACTTGTTTGCGGTGATCAATCATGAAGGACAGATGGATAATGGGCACTATACGAATTTTGCACGGTTCCGAGACGAAGTGGGTTTGTCTTTTGTTATTGGGACGGATATTGACTCGAGGATGCTCAGTGGTATCGTTTCGATGACGACAAGTACGTCTATTTTCTATTCTTTGATCGTGAGGGTGATCTTAATCACACAGAGTGACCTTGTCCAACTTGAGTGCATGCCTCAGCTCGAATGCGTACATGTGTTTTTACGTCAAGCGTCACCTCGACTACAGGCCGCACACGAAACCGACGTATCGCGTGACGAGAGACAATGACATTGTCCGTGAACAGGAGCAGGAAAAGTTGAGGGAGATGGCACGGATGAAGGAGGTGGACGATGCGCTCATGGCGACCATCGCCGGAGATTGAGTGGCGTTCCAGAAACACGCGTTGGAGTCATGGCCAGGTAGGGTTAGGGTACGACAATGGAGTCCATTCGCAAAGTCATCTAGTAGCCAGTCTCTGTAGGACAGTTCTCGCGTTGTATATATATATATGACAAGTGTGGAAGCTATGTAGCGGGAGGAGGTGAGTTCGACGAAATGGTAGCTAAAAGAAAAGAAGAAGGAAAAGGTAGGGAAAAATTCCAAACGAGGATCATTAGGAGCCGTCAAATCATGGCGGGGAGCATCCGGGAGAGGGACGTGATTTAGGGGATGATATCGTAGAGTTCACCATCCCGTATTCGGATTTCCACCACCTCGACCTCATAGTCCGTCAAGGAAGAGGTGGTAGACCAAGAGTTGGAGATGAAAGCCTTGGAACCAGGAGGGGAAGTGGATGCAACGTCTATTGGAAACAGATATAGTCAGATCAGCCAATCAAACCACGAAAAGAAATGAGCTGACATCGATCTTTGATATAAGGAGGGACGAAGAGATCCTAGAAAAGAAAAAGGCAACGCACCGGATTAGCACCGAGAGTCAGAGAGGGAGAGAAAGGACGAACCTGATTCCACACGAATCCCTGGCTCTTTTGGATGGTGAGGATGGGTCGGAGGGTGTGGGTCGGGCGACGGTCACGCTTGCGATGGCGCCTCTTGGTCGCTTCCGGCTCTGGATCTACCGCACGCTGTTTTCCCTTGATGTCCTTTCTGAGCTGGACAGTATTCTTCTCGTCGTTGGATTCAGAGGGAGGGGTGCGATCAGCTCCATCGATCTCCATGTTCTGGACGTGAGTGTCGTCCTGTGGGTCAGACGAGGCTACGCCATGGGTGGTGTGGTCGAGGGTGTGGTCATGGGGGGTGATGTGGTAGTCCTCGCCGTCTTCTGAGCACGAGTCGTCGTCAGACTGGCTGTCCGAATAGTCTTCCTCGTCCTCGTCCTCATCCTCCTCGTCGTACGGGATCTGCTCATAGCAAGCCCATGTCGGCGGTGAGGCAGCACGACCGATGGTGCGGCGTCGAAAGTAGTTTGAGTAGGGCGTTATAGTCGTCGGGCTGCTCATGTGCGACGTTGAGTGTGGCGAGAGACAAAGGCTGTTGTTGCCTTTTTCGTGCGGTCATGGCGAACTCAAAGTATGGATATGTGCGCAACTTTGAACTGACGGACGTCCTCTTACCAGGCTGTTTCTTACTCTGTCGCTTGGACGGACACTCATTTCATCGGTACGTGTGTACAAGACATCGACATCGCGCGAGATCTGATACAATCTCCAGCTTTTCAACGGAACATACGTTCTCGAAACCAAACGACGAGCGTGCACTCCAGCTCATGGATCATGCTGCCAAAGACCTCATGGCAGAGTTTAAAGACATCGTCCTCGCCTTTGGTCAATCCGACGAATTCAGGCATGCACGTTTGACATCCTTCCAAACCGCTCCTGATTCAAACTATGTCAGCTTTCTACTTTCAAAATCTACTCAACTCTATAATCGCCGCCAGGCGAAAATATTATCCACACTCACGTCCTATTTCACATCGTGCTATGTGTTTCACTGGCCATGCTATTTTCCTGACACACCGCTACGTTATCCACCCTCCTTTGACGGCCGGATCGTCTTGTATCCCAACGATCGCGTGATCCGCGATTATTTTTCATGGCGACAAGCCGACAGTACGCTCCGCCGTCACTTGCGTTTCAAAACCGGTACTGAGCTGAGCTGCGCGTCAGCATCACAGCACACATAAATAACCTTTACAACACGGTGTTTTGGGCCCTTGTTCAGCAGAGTGGACAGTCGTTGGCTGAGGCACACGCCACGCTGAAGGTCAAGTCTGTCTCTTCAACCACACGTTTGTTTGGCTGACGTGCATTCAAGGGCACCGTCTCTGCACAAAAACACGAGATTTTGTTTCAGCAATTCAAGATCAATTACAACGATATCTCCGCACGATTTAGAAAGGGAAGCGTGCTTGTTCGTGAGAAGGTGAGATCAGAGACTTTGAGGATCTTCCATCTGTACCGAAACCTACCGTGTGCTAGGTCATCGAACCAGAAGAATCGCCGCCAGGAACAGTTCTCGAACCGGTCACACCGCTTGCAAGTGTGCACATCCAGTCAAAGACAAGTAAGAGGGAAAAGTCAAAGATGACGATAGAGGTATTTCACTGTGATATCATTGGTAACGACTTTTGGGACGCACGTCCGCACTTGCTCGTCGATTGAGGTCTAATTCTATATCCGTTGACATACCTAGAGACAGATAAAGGTGCCAATATTGCGTGGGACGGATTGCGAGTGATATGCCCTGCCACGTCAGCTGCGGACACAATGGTGATGACAAAAAAGAGCCCTGATCAGACTCGGCATGACATGCTTGCGTCATTGATGCGGCATCGCCGAGTATAAGTACTCCTCGCTCGTACTATCCATTCTTTACACGATGGCGACATCAGTTGGTCTTTCTGAAGGGTCAGTCCACGTTATTTTCAACCACCATCCCATAACTCCCTTTAAACATTCAGTTACGGCTGCGTCGCGGCAGCGCTCGTCTCGACCGTATGGCTCTTGGGGTGGCAGACCATGGTCGTGAATCACCACCGCAGGAAGTCGGGCATCCCATATCCACAACGTATGTCCGCATCTTCAACGCCTTTAACTTGACACAACATTGAGGATTCACAGTGTACGCTGAAAAGGCAGAGGCACAAGCATCGCAAGCAGCCCACCGTTTCAACTGTGCCCAACGTGCACACCAAAACACTTTGGAACACATGCCCATCGTCCTTACCACGTCCGTCGTTTCCTGAATCTCACTATTCAAAACTGACCGGGATCACAGGACGCTCGTATCAGGAGTCAAGTACCCTGTCCACGCAGCGAGTGCATGTGCACTCTGGGCACTTTTCCGTGTCTTGTATACGCTTGGATATATCACGGGAGACGTGGACAAGGTCCGTTTCACTCTTCCTGGCCCGTATGCAGAGCATTCACCCTCGAGCAGAGAAACAGGCGTGGTGGTGTTCTTGGAGAGATCCCCCTTCTCGGTGCGTGTGTTCTGGTTAGGAATCATGTTGGAACGGCGCTGACTTTCTGGTTTTTGTCTAGGTTTGATTCTTGGATCAACATACGTAGCATATCAGTTGTCCGTCGGTGCGTAAAGAGTGTGTGTATTTGGAAACAGACTGGGATGTGGGATGTGGAATGTACAACCTCCAAGTCGAAATTCAGAGTGCATTATGACTTTGCCCGTGGCGAACTTGAGTGACTGACTTGTAACCCCTCACCCTCTATTTCCTCCATTCAGCTGTAGTGTTGCCTCTACAACCGCCACATATCGATTTCTCTTTTCCAAACAGTGTGCTCTTTCGTCTCATGGTTCTTTTCCCAGTAAAATACAAATCAAGAGCAGGATTGGTTAATACAAGCTCAAGATCGCCGAAGAGTATCATGCACTCTCCAATTCAGCTACCATCTTCAATGCCTCTTCGACTATTACTTGGGGAAATTCATGATGAATGAAATGACTAGCACCCGGAACCACGACAGGTCTGACATGAGGGAAAGGCTCGAGATCTTCAACCGGGCAGACCTTGTAGATCGCAGGGTCTGCCGCTAAAACCGTCATTTTCCACTTTTCCGACGTTGTATTGAGATGATGCAGAAAGTTCCATGGATTGTTTTGCTGTTGACGTATCAACTTGGATTCTCACTATTCTAAACATGATCGTTCTCACTTGGAATGTGGCGTGTATTGCATCAGCGGAACACAGACGTGCACCAAGTTCCACGTGGATGCTGTCTTCATGAGTCCACAGAGGATTTTCGGTTCTGATAAGGTTTGCCGGTTTGGGGTGGATGCAACACTCAGAGAATGCTTTTTGAGCGGCTTGGGCTAATTCCGGTGTCGGGTGCAAAGGTGGATCTACGAGCACGATCGCTGTGGGGTGTGACGGGGAAAGGTGTGAAAGGAGTTCCAGGGCAGCTAATGCGCCCACGGAATGGCCGATGATCAAGGAATAGTCCTTTGCTGCGAGGTATGGACGGACGTCTTCCGCAATGGAGCTCATGCGATAGTCGGTAGCGACCCTAGAAGCATGCCCAATGAGATTGGGAGCAGTGACCAAGTAACCTAACAACATTGAACACGCTCGAATACTGCAATTGAATAAATGGTCACTGAGAAGGCTTACCTTGAGCAGCCAGGGAAGACGCGACACGGTGCCAGGTAAGCGAGGTCGCAGTTAATCCATGTATTAAAAGTGCGTGCTTGGTGGCAGTAGGTGAGCCCCACGTTGTTGCGGAGGAAACGGTGGTCATGGTGGGTGAGCTCACCTGATGTTTGTGATGGACTCGTATTTATGATAACGCCCGTTCATCAATGATGGCACAGCGTCGACCACATATCAAAGCTTCCCATAGCGACAGCGTACGGCCTTGAAACAGGGGCGTAGAACCTTCCAACTAAGCAACGGCCAGAAACGGGGATGATTCCACATCCAAACTATCTTGCTCATGCAGTGGGCCTGGGCTATGCAGAAGTTATCTGGAGAACGGCGTTTCGTGGTATCAGCGCAATAATGCCCTTTTTCTCACTGGGCTCGACATCGGCGCAAGAGTAAGTTCACGGTCACAGGACACAAGTTTTCCAATCACTGTATATTCGATCTTGAATTGTATCAGGCGTTTTGGCCTTTCCTGAAAGCTGTCAAGAGTTGCGGATGGGGGGTGGTGATGTATATACATACCAGACGAAGAATGCTACTACTCCAGAGTCGGAGCTTCGAGCAGCAATTTCTTGCAAGAAAAATGACGACTATAAGGTAACCTCTAGAAGCCTTTAAATCTCTTTTATGCAAACAGCTTTCGTCGTGCAGGTATCTTGGTGTGACAGCACCCATCTCACTCACCGCTGGGTCCTCAGACCGAGAGAAGGAGCTCACCGTGACACTCATGGAAGAAGTACGAAATCAAAACACCTTTGAAAGCGAAGAAGAAACTCGAACGAGGTACGATCAAGCTTTATTTCATCCCGAGCCACTCTGTGGACAGCCCAATTCTTGCAACAAAGAACCCTAAGATTGTCTTGTCCTCTTTGCAGGGAGGTAGTCCTTGGGTGCATTGCTACGCTCGTCAAACAGTTTGTGTATCAGGATTCTCTCAAACGCGGGCTATCAGAAGCAGCCGCGAGTGCATATTGCAGCAAGATATTCGCCTTTGGCTCATATCTCTTGGGTGTGCACGGACCTGGCTCGAGTATCGATATCTTATGTATGGTCCCAAAACACGTGTCTCTCGAAGACTTGTTCGAGAACATGCTGCGTGAAATGGAAGGTGTGACGGGCGTATTGGTGAGTCCATTTGTTGGTTGGATTGTATATCCGATTGAAGACTAGTTGTTTTCATCTCAGAGTATTCCAGAAGCAGATGTTCCGATCATAAAAACAAAGATATCTGGTATATCCCTGGTTCTCTTGATAGCACCAGACGACTTGTCATTGAAGGACGACAAATTATTGCAGAACTTGGACGAGCGATATGTGCAAAGTCTTAATGGTAGTGTATCTCGTCATTTTTGCGTCTTGAGTCTGGGTTCAATGAATTTTAGGTACAAGGGTGAATGACGAGATCCTGCACTTGGTACCTAATGTCCAGGTTTACCAGGACTCGTTACGATGCATAAAACTTTGGGCTCAACGTCTGTCAATTCTTTTCTTTGTTCGCGCCACTCATGATGGATTTCAGGGAAAGCCATATATTCAAACTTGCATGGATTTTTTGGTGACGTTGCCTGGGTCATACTTGTTGCTCGTTTATGCCAATTATATCCGAATGCAACTGCCGGAGCAATTGTCAGTAGATTCTTTGTGATCATGTATCAATGGTATGTTGCATCGTCTAACATGTCTCATCTGCCAAATAAATCTCACGATAATGCAGGGCCTGGCCGCAGCCTGTACTTTTGAAACAAATCGAAGACGGGCCATTACAGTTCCGATTATGGAATCCAAAAGTGTGTGTACGACCAGTGCTCCTTCAACATGCTTGTATTGACATCATGCAGTTGCACCCTGCAAACAGGTCACATAGGATGCCCATCATTGCACCCACTTACCCTGCAATCTGTGTTTCCCATGAGGTTACAGCCTCCACACAAATGATTCTCACCGAAGAGTTCAAAAAAGGTGTTTCGAAACCTGTTTTCGTCACTGACCTTTTGAATAAATTTCTCAAGGTGCGACGATTGTGGATCGAGTCATCACCGGGACTGCAAATTGGTCTGAGCTGTTTACGAAACATGACTTCTTTCACAAGTATCGATATTACCTGCAAGTTACAGCGCATGCGGGCGACTCTGCACTTCAGTTTGAATGGTAAGTGGTATTACGATGTAAATCTGCGTATATTCTACACACTATCCAGGGCAGGATATGTAGAGTGGCAAATATTGCGACTTGTTATGATCCTTGAACAAATCAATTCTCTCGTATTGGTGCATCCATTCATCAAAGGTTTCGAGCAAGAATTTCACTGTATATCACAAGAAGAACTGTGCCTCGTTACACAAGGACAGATGTCAGATGCGATAGCAAAGCAAACGAAAGCTGACATTGAAGGGGTCGAGGGTGCCAGCACTGTTTATTCAACAACGTTTTATATCGGCCTCCTCATTGAACCAAAACCGAGTATGTGACAATTCCATCCAAATTATTGAAAAGTCGACTCTGATTTTCTCTCAAAGTCGGATCCGTCGGCCCAAGAAAACTGGATACATCGTACGCTACCACAGAATTCACAAAGCTAGTGACGATGTGGGAAAAATATGATGCGTCTAAAATGGGTATCCTTGTTCGCCAAATCAAAAGGTATTTCAAGAAAAGGTTATATCCAATGCAAGTTCTTCATGCATGCATGCTCTTTGTTAAGCTCTGCCTTGCCAAACTATGTCTTTGATGAAGGTGAACGACAGCCAAAAAAGGCTTCAAAGCGACCCAAAAAAGGCCAGGTGCGTTTAATTTGTGGCTAGTTTCTCCTTTTGCTCACTGCTACCTTAGCATGCAGCTTGAAGGGAGCAAACATCGGATCTAGATGCTGCAAATGAAGCACTGCCCAAACTAATCGATGGTGTTTCAGCACCCTGTCGTTATCCTCGTATGTTGTTCTTTTCAGGCATGCTGCTTTTGTTTTTCTTGGCTCGTTTATGATGTCACTTCATTCTCAACGATGCCACTCTATCATTGTACTAAAGGGCTTTCATGCTATTATAAACAGAGTGGAATTTGTGTGTATTTCGGTGTCTGCAGATGTTTGCGCAATTTTCTGACACACTCCACTGAACGTTCACGAGGCTGATTCGTTCATGCAAGCACCTCTCATCCTTCTATAGGAGTCTCAGCTCTAGTGATGTCTCTACAACACGGTTTCTCTTTTCTAAAGAGTGTACTCTTGCGTCTCATGGTTCTTTCCCCAGTAAAATACAAATCAAGAGCAGGAAATGGTTAATACAAGCTCAAGATCGCCAAAGAGTATCAAGCACTTTCTAATCCAGCTACCGTCTTCAACGCTTCATCAACTACTACTTCAGGAAACTCGGCTTGGATACTGTGCCCAGCACCCGGAACCACGACAGGTCGGACGTGAGGGAAAGGCTGAAAATCCTCCACCGCACAGAGTTTGAAAATTGTAGGGTCTGCGAGCAGGACCGTCACCTTCCACTTGTCCGATATCGTACCGAGATGATCATAGAAGTTCCATGGCATGTTGTGCTGTAAAAATAAAAGTTGACGTGGATCAACACTATCCTGACAATGAGCTGGCTAACCTGGAATGTGAGGTGTACCGTCTCAGCAGGACAGAGATGCATTGCAAGTTCCCAATAGATACAGTCTTCACGTGTCCACAGAGGATGTTCAGCTTTGATGACGTCGACTGGTCGGATGTTGACACAAGCGTCCGAGAATACAGTGTCGATAACTTGGATTTGCTCTTCCTTCAGTCGCATAGGGGGATCGATGAGAACAATCGCAGTTGGATGTGATGGGGAAATGTGCGAAAGGAGGGCCAGGGCTGTTACTGCGCCTAGAGAATGGCCGATGATCAAGGAATAGTCCTTTGCTGCGAGGTATGGACGGACGTCTTCCGCAATGGAGCTCATGCGATAGTCGGTAGCGACCCTGGAAGCATGTCCAATGAGATTGGGTGCGGTGACCAAGTAACCTGACAACATTGAA
>JBBPPV010000199.1:0-10244 GCA_038092115.1 Leccinum brunneo-olivaceum
CGAGTTTAACGCGAACCGTACGTCTCTTGCCACGCGACCTATTACCTTGCCCATGTCCACTTTTTTTAGCCGTTCTACGTGACGTCAACACACACACTCTTGATGACGTCCAGTGCCTCCCGTTCCCAAGCGTCCAATGTTGACGACGTGCTGGCAAAGGTTGGGTTTCCATCTCACACTTCATTTTTGCTAAATATCTACCCGTCCAGCTACATGCGTTAATAGCACAGTCAGCTGCAAGATTGATTACAAAATCTCCAACGCAGGAACAACGCGAACGGGTGACAAGACTGCAGAAAGCGGACGATACGCGTAGAAGGCTACAGAAAGACAAACGGAGTGCCGCGAAAAAGTGCAGGTCCAGCAAAGACTGGGACTAACATCTCCCTTGTTCCATAGGTCAGTCCATCCGGGTTAGATCTAGATCACGCTCATTCTTTAATTATGACCAGTCTTTCAAAACCACACTCGTCACGAATAAAAGACGGACATTCTGTCGAAGACTTTGAAATTTAGCATTTTACTAGTGCACACTCATCGCCGCGCCAACTTATCCCCTACACACCCGGATCCGTAAAACAACGCATCGTACACGGGTTAGTACATCTACTCCTTTCCGGCGCCAACAGTAACTCTTTCTACGAGCAGTGACCTATATCAAGCATTTGAATAACGTATAACAATATATACTTTCGCAAATGAATGATCACGATCTGACTTCACACTTTACATCAAGCTTTTCAGTAGCACGGCGCGAAACAAACTCACCATTAATTTACCCAGGCTCTGGCACTCTGGAATAACTTGAACCACGGACCCACTCCATTCCAAGTGTCCGAGAACGCAGGTGGATACCAGCTATTACTCTCCAGTGTCGTTGCGCGCTCGGGGTGTGGCATCAAAGCAAGCACCCTTCCATCCGGTGTCTGCACCCCAGCAATGCCATCAATACTTCCGTTCGGGTTCATGGGATATACGTCGGTCGGTAACCCCACTGAATTCACATATTGGGTGGCGACAAGGCCAGCAGTCCGCAACGCGTGCAGCTGAGCGTCACCATTCGCAAATGACACTCGACCCTCTCCGTGCGCGACTGGGACCGGTAGTTTGGATCCAGCCATGTCGCGGAGAAACACAGAGCGCCGTGTAGCGTCGCTCTCCGAGATTTGCACTACGCAGACTCGCGCTTCGAATCGCTCGCTCGCGTTCTGCTTAAAATCGGGCCAGTCCGCCGCACCAGGTACAAGTTCTCGGAGGTGGCTGAGAAATTGGCATCCATTACACACACCAAGTGTGAAGGTGCCATCGTCCTCAAAGAATTGCTTGAATTCTCTTCTCGCGAGTTCGTTCAGACGAACCGAGTGAGCCCAACCTTTGCCAGCGCCGAGGACGTCTCCATAAGAGAAACCGCCACAAGCGGCAAGGCCACGGAAGTCGGTCAAAGAAAGTTTCCCGTTCAGGATGTCGGTCATGTGCACGTCAACGGCTTCAAAACCAGCTTCCGCAAATGCCCAAGCCATTTCGACATGGCCATTGACACCTTGCTCTCGTAGGATGGCGACTTTGGGGCGGCGCGTCAGATCGCGCAAAGGGGGTGGCTCGTATGCGAAGGTAAGGTCGTAATATATGCCTTTGTAGTTTGGGTCGCTGATGAGGTTGAATTCCTGCTTTGCCGCACTGGGGTTATCGCGAAGGCTCTGCATCCTGAACGATGTTTCCGACCACATTTTTTGAAAGTGTTCTCGAGTTTGTGAGAATAATATGCTGGAGTTTTCACGAATCACGAATGCTTGGTCGGCAGGATCTTCGTTCACACTACCGATCACGAAGATCGAAGTGATAGGGAAGCCTTCGCTGACAAACGTTGTCTCTAATTCGTCAACGGCGGTCTTGCGCACTTGAAGAACGGCGCCAAGTTCCTCATTAAACAGCGTCGCAATAGCATCTCCAGAAGAACCCAATGGATCAAGTGTCACGTCCGCCCCGACCCGGCCTGCGAAACACATTTCGACGAGGGTAACGAACAAACCGCCGTCAGAGCGATCATGATATGCAAGGACAGACCCTGTTCTTTTAGCAATCTGGCAGCCGCTGAAAAAGGCTTTGAGTAAAGCGGGATCAACAACGTCAGGTGCCTCTGATCCAAGCTCCTTGAATACTTGTGCTAGAGCCGACCCCCCCATGCGCTTCTTTCCTGCCGCTAGATCGATAAAGACAAGCACGGTCGGTTCGCCAACATCTGTGCGGAGCTGCGGGGTCCAAGTCGCAGAAACGTTATCCACGGGCGCGAATGCAGTCACAATGAGCGACAAAGGTGCACTAACTTCCCGTTTTTCGTCATCCTGTTTCCACTTCATTGACATGGACATTGAGTCTTTGCCGACAGGAACACCAACACCGAGGGCAGGGCAGAGCTCCATACCCACAGCTGTTACGGCCTCGTACAACCCTGCACCTTCTCCCTCTTTTGATGCAGCGCACATCCAGTTCGCACTTAGCTTGACGAAAGAGATGTCCGCAATTGAGGCTGCGACGATGTTGGTCAAGGATTCGGCAACTGCCATACGCACTGATGCGGCGGGGCTGAGAAGAGCAACAGGAGTCCTCTCCCCCATGGCCATGGCTTCTCCAGCGAGCACATCAAAACCGAAGGAAGAGCGGGTAACGGCAACATCAGCGACGGGGACTTGCCAAGGGCCCACCATTTGGTCGCGCGTAACTAGTCCAGTGATGGACCTATCGCCAATGGTGATAAGGAAGGATTTTGAACCAACAGATGGAAGGCGCAGTACGCGTTCAACTGCAGCTGATATAGGATCAGTAATGTCGGGGAGGTATGTGGATAGGGATGTATCAAAGATGCTGAAAGCAACTTTTCTGGTGTCGTCCTTGCGCGACATACGGGGCGGTTTGCCAAAAAGAGTGGACATTTTCAGATTGATAACATCCTGGCGAAGAAGGCGGTCTGTGACAATCAGCACTTCCTCCTTTGTAGCATGACCAACGACGGAGTAAGGGCACCGTTCTCGTTTCGCGATTTCCACGAAATAACCTGCCTTGCCTGGGGAGACAGCAAGTACGTATCGTTCCTGACTCTCATTGCACCAGATCTCCATCGGTGACATAGAGTTATCAGCAACGAGAATGTCTCGTATCTCGAATATCGCTCCAAGCCTAGAATCATGCACCAATTCGGGTAAGGCATTGGAGAGACCACCTGCGCCGACATCGTGGATACTCTGAATTGGGTTCCCGTCTCCAAGTCCTATGCACGCATCAATAACCTGCTGGCACCGCCTCTGCATCTCTGCGTTTTCTCGCTGTACCGATGCAAAATCGAGCTCAGCCGAACTAACGCCGGAGACCTGGCTAGATGCAGCCCCTCCTCCTAGACCAATCAACATTCCGGGGCCACCTAACACAATAATTTTCGCGCCAGGCTCGATGATCGATTTTTTGGCGAAACTCGAGAGCACATTTCCATAACCACCGGCGATCATGATGGGCTTGTGATATCCCCTGATCTCTTTCGCCCCATTCTCTGAAGCAGGCACAGACTCCGTGAACGTGCGGAAATACCCAGCAAGGGCTGGCCGGCCGAACTCGTTGTTGAACGCACTCGCGCCTAGTGGACCATCGAGCATTATATTTAGGGCTGATGCGACATGAGGGGGCCGACCAAAGTCGGTTTCCCATGGCTGTTCATAGCCTGGTATAAGGAGGTTAGAAACAGTGAAGCCAGCCAAGCCAGCTTTGGGCTTCGATCCTCGGCCGACGGACCCTTCATCGCGAATTTCCCCGCCGGAACCTGTTGCCGCTCCTGGATATGGTGAAACTGCTGTAGGGTGATTGTGGGTCTCGACTTTAATGAGGATGGGATTAAGCTCTATTTTTCTCGAGTCATAGACTCGTGTATCTTTGGATCCTTGAGCCCAGAGTCCAAATAGAGGTACGATTGAACCTTGAAGAACAGCGGCGTTGTCTGAGTAGGCAGAGATGGCTTTGTTGACACATTTTTCCTCGGTATTCCTAATCATTTGGAAAAGCGATTTCTCGCGAGGGACATCGTCGATAGTCCAGGAAGCGTTGAAAATCTTGTGTCTGCAGTGCTCGGAGTTAACCTGAGCAAACATGAAGAGCTCTGCATCTGTGGGGTTGCGGCTGATTGGAGAGGCTCCAGAAATGAAAGCGTCAATCAAGTAATTGATTTCGTCGGGAGCGAGGGCAAGGCCAAGTGCCTTGTTTGCTGCCGAGAGACGTTCTTTGGCAACGGTGGCATCCGGTGCTTCATCGGCTTGGCTTGTCAACTCGACAGTCCGCAAAGGGCTGGGATCTTGATGTTTGAAGATCATGTCCTCATGAGGAAGAGAGAGTTGGATGGTTTGCGTCATGCGGTCATGAAGTAGATGCGAAATTGGGGATATCACTGCACTTTCTAGCGTCTTGCCCTGCTTCAAACGAAAAGCGAATGCGATCCCTCGCTCGACTCGTTCGACATGCTTTCCGAGATTGCAGATGGCTGCGATATCTGTCGCTTTGCTGCTCCAAGGAGATATGGATCCAGCTCTCGGGATGACAAAAGCGACGTTTTGTCCGGTTCGGAGGGTGTCTGGAGTAGTGGGTAACTGGATATTGTCGCCATAGTCGAGGAGAGCAGCGAGTGATTGCTCGTATGACGATTGGTTTTTGCCAAGTTCCTGCTCGAGCGTCTGTGTTCGACACTTGACGAGATGAATGAACACTGCGTCTACAGAGAGGATGTTGTCATTTAAAGTCTGGATGTCCCTCAAGAGGATCTGGCGTTTTGTTTCCGTGAGTGCGGATGATCCAGGCAGAATGAGCATGACTATGATATATGAGTTGAAGTGACTGACTGGAATGTTGTCAGCGACGCTCACCGGCGAGTCTCGTGTGCGTTGCGGATAGAGATGATCTAGCCGGATGAGCGTGACAGACGCGTTGGTCACAGCGAACGTTCATCATGTCCATACAGACAACGCCCTCGCGTCGTTCAAAGCGCTTCCAGCAACTTGTCACACCGATACACCCCAGTGCATGGGCAGACAAATCCACGTCCTGGTCATCCGAATCGTTCTACGCGAGACCCACCATCGCGGAAGACTACCAGGTGCTCGCGGAAGATGAGAATTGGAAGCCCACATCCAATATGCAGACCGTGTTTTACCGCTCATTTTCCCGCTCAAGGTCGCTTCTTCCATCGTCCATCAGAGGCAAGCCACGGCCCTCGAGATCTGAGGCGAGTACTTGGGAAGTGTTCAATGTCGGGGACACGGTGTGTGTCTCAACAGGCACAACCAAATACGATAGCGTTGGAGTCATCACATCCATGTGGGAGCTTAGGACAGACGATATGGATGGGATGCAGGCCAACATGGTCATTCGGGTACATTGGTTCCAGCGACCAGTCGAGCTTCCAAGGATACGCCCCCGAAGGGAGCACACAGAGGTGAGTCACTGTCCATATTTCGTCTGTCCGACTCATGTCGCGTCGAAAGAACGAGGTCTATTTTACCCTTGACACAGAAGCAGTCTTGCCACCCTCGAATATTGTCCGACACTGTACTGTAACCGACATGCCATCCAAGGAAAACTCCACCCAGACTGCTCCCTCCGGACATTCGTCACACTTCCGGCAAAATGACATCACGGAGTTCTATTGTCGCTTCGCCCTCGACTCCAGGAAAGGGCTCTACTACGATTTTGCTTGGAGTCATCATAAAGAGCGTGCACTCTCGGGGGTAGACGAAGAAAAGACCAGTGGAAGATCCTGGAACGTCTCCGTAGAGTCTCCAGGAAACACTTTTCGAGCTCAGAAACGCTTGAGACTGAGGAAGATCATTGAGGTAGACGAGTTATTGACTGAGGAAACAGATCCTGACTACAAGTATGGGCCTTTGGAGGACGGTGATAATGACGATCTCTCTGTCACAGCTGCTAGCGAACTCGATCACAGTGAAGTGCTCGAGGATGACGTTCCAAAGACGCCATCTCGAAAACGCAAACGCACATTCAGCACCCCATCCAAGTCTACGCCCCGGAAGTCTCGTTCAAACAGGCTGGCTGCACCCACACCTCATTCTAAAGCCGCTATCCGGAAGAGAAAAGACCGGAAAGGAACGGTCATGCGCGTTCCACCTCCAGACTTGACGCGAGAACATTATAAACAACTGCAAAGTTTGCCTGAAGATGCTTGGCTGAGAGCCATGCATGTTCTACATGTAGCCGCACGCCCAGACATTCTGCCGTGCCGAGGAGAAGAGTACGACCGTGTTTTGCGCACAGTAGAGGAACTGTTAGAAGAAGGAAGTGGAGGATGTGTTTGTGGGTACTTCGATGACTACGTTGGAGCTTCTCACTGTTGTATCTGTCAGATATCTCTGGAGTTCCTGGAACTGGCAAAACTGCTACAGTGCACGCAGTTGTACGTGAACTGAAGCGCATGGCAGAAAGTGGAGTATGTCTCAAAGCCTCTATGAGTGATTGTTTCTTACATCAAGTGTAGGAGACTGTCCCGTTTACATATGTTGAGATAAACGGGCTTAGGATTCCTGAGCCGTCGGCAGCATACAACTTCCTTTGGGAAACAATATCCGGTCATGACGTCTCCACAGAGGGTCATATCAAAGTTAGCTCGAAGGAAGCCTTAAAGCGACTCGGCAACCACTTCAGTGCTGGTGCCCGAGCTGGTCCTGGTGGTCATGCATGGTGAGAAGGGATCCTTTATTAAGGATGTCGATCCGAAAACAACATATGCTTCATCCTCCAGTGTTGTATTAATGGATGAACTTGACCAGCTGGTCACGACAAAACAGGACGTCGTCTATAATTTTTTCAATTGGCCAACATTAGCCGGATCAAAGCTTGTTGTGTTAGCAGTTGCGAATACAATGGACCTTCCAGAGCGAGTCATGAGCGGACGTGTTCGCAGTCGACTTGGTAAGAGATATGCATATGATTTTCGCGTAGTTTTAACCCTAGTCAAAAGGTATGACTCGAATAAATTTCCAGCCGTACGCAACTGGCCAACTCCAGGAAATTGTGCACGCACGTCTTCTTGCTGCCAAAGAAAATCTGCCGTCACAACACCAACACGAAGTTATTACTGCTGACGGCATCAAGTTTGCCTCCATGAAAGTGTCCTCTATTTCTGGTGATGCCCGCCGCGTATTGGATATTTGCCGGCGTGCTGTGGAACTTGTACATTCCAATGGGAGAGCTGCAGGTGTTGAAGATGTCAAGGAGGTCATTAAGGTGATGCAGAATAGTCCAACGACCGCATTCTTAAGGGAGCTCAGTCTGCACGAGAGGCTTATGCTGGCTGCACTGCTAAAGTGTATGAAGAGGGATGGTGTAGAAGAAATCAAATGGGGAGAGGTGAGTTTTTTTGCTCACGTGAATCCTGATGCCATTTATAGTGTATCACAGGTTGAGCGCCAGCACTTGATTTATGTAGAAACCCTTGGGGAAGGCGTCTCAACCTGTCCCCCCACATTCGGGGAGCTTACCTTCGTCCTGGATTCCCTCCTTGCATCTCGGGCAATACTCATGGAAGATGGGTTTACAGTGGTACGAAAACCGGCAGGCGAGCGGAAGGTAATCCTTAATTTAGAGCGGGCCGAGGTAGAGAGAGTTCTCGGAGATGTTGGTGGAACATTATGGAGGAGTGCACTCAGTGCGGACGCATAGGTGGGATCTGGAATAGGTGCTCGTGTATCACGCCTTTCTCGTTCGAACATGGCACCCTAGAACGCCACGTCCAACACCCATTCCGTTGACGCTTCTCACATGCCATGGAAGTGGCGCAGGGCTATGAGGTGTCCTTCGTCGAAGTGGACCTACTCAAGCTCACACTGGTTTGTTATATTATTGACGATGCTCATCCTGATGGTATCATCTTTCCATGTGATTTCCGCGACTTCGTGATCTCTGGCACTTGTTGACCACTCGGATCCTGAGAAGCCTCTAGTGAAACATTTCAAGCACGTTCTCACCAATCATGAGTGCTGCGGGTAAACCATTATTGCATCGTTCAACTTGTTGAACGTGCAATCGTTCGCACCCGTCGCCTTTTGCCACTATTGTTATGGGCAAGTTCACCATTCGTTCCTTTCTCCGCGAGCAATGGACCACGATCCCCATTACGAACGCCGACATCAGTGATAGATCGATCGTTGTCATTGGAGCAAACATTGGCCTCGGCTTTGAAGCGGCCGTTCATCTTGCAAAACTTGAACCCAACCGACTCCTTCTCACCGCCCGCGACGAGACTAAGTGCAGGCAAACTAAGGATGGTATGAGGTTCGTTGGCTGACCTGCACTATCGATCACTCTTAGTCTTCATTTCAGATGTCGAACAACAGTCCGCAATCAAGAACGTTGAAGCCTGGCCGCTGGAGCTGAATACTTTTGACTCCGTTCGCAAATTTGCCGACAGGGTCGAGCTGGAGGGCATCCGGATCAATGCACTTATTGCGAATGCGGCCCTATCGACATTCGCCCATGTGAAGACACGAGATGGATGGGAGTCCACGTTCGTTTCAAGGATCTGTTGTATGGTACCCACCCGCTGACCCTCTCTTCACTTGCCAGACTGCAAGTGAACTATCTATCGACGGCTCTGCTTAGTATCTTGATGCTCCCTCATCTGATTAAATCGACGACGCCAACTAACGCCTCAAGACTTGTGATCGTTTCGAGTGAAGCACATTTTATGGCTTGTAAACTCAAAGGCACTACCAGCTGGCCTAGCATTCTCAGGAGGTTGAACGACGAGGGATACTGTACGGCTTCGTAAGCACCCGATCATACTCACGCTACCCGGCCCTCTTGTGACCAATTTACATAGCGCCATGAGAGACCGCTACAATCTCACAAAGCGTGAGTGAACCGTTACTCAAGGACATAATGCTAACCTTATTAAAAAACCAAACAAAGTGTTGCAAGTCATGTTCGTCCGCGAACTTGCCTCTCGGTTGCCGAATCCCACGCCCGTTTCCGTGTCGGCGATCAACCCCGGATTTTGCCATTCCCGTCTCACACGCTCTATTGAGAGCAATCCGGTTATTAACGTTGTCTTGCGTGTGACAAAGGCGCTGTTCGCACGCACTACTGAGGTGGGGAGTCGCACGCTTGTGCATCCTGCCGTGGAATCTGGCGAGAGGGCCAGACATGGCAGATATGTGTCCTGTTGTGAAGTTGCTGAGGAGAGTGACTATGTTTTGAGTGAAGAGGGAAAGGAGGTCTCCAGACGTTTGTGGGTACGTGCATTGGTTGCTCGCTCACGCGTCGGAGCAAGTTTGGCTGACACGGTTTCTTTGTGTTCTCGGCTGAAGACGGAGACCATTGATATTCTTGGAAGGGTCGATCCAAGAGTGGATCGGGTTATCTCAGAATATCTGTTGGCTCGCTGATGGACTTTCACGAAAGAATGGAATGTGGACTTTTTACCACAAGAATAGCGACTAACCTTTCTGTCGCGTCTGCAACGTGCACAGAGGTGTACAATTAATCATCCCGGATAGTTGCTCGAGCTGTCGAGCAGCATCTACGCGTCAAATTCCAGCAGCATCGATTTCGAGTCCCAAGAACAGCTCCACCTGTGAAAGGGTTGTTGGCGAAGCGGCCGACGCCAAATTCTGAGTGAAACCTGAGCCGTGCTGAGTTCTGCCACCTCACGGCTGAGGAGTAAGCCGTTTTCATGAATGAACGAGTGAACACGATGCATTACATCAAATATATGTACAGCCAGCATAAGTAGAACAAAGTAAAGATACATCAGTTCCGATTGCGTGAATGTGTGCTATGTGTGAGCTAGCAATTACTGTCAGAATAAAGTATACAAGTTGTCCCCAATGTCGAGACCATTACAAGAATTACACAGCAAAACCTGCGAACGGATTCGTGACCGTCTTCGGTTTCGCAGGGTATAGCCCACTGGCATCGTCATCAAAAGGCGTAGCGAACGGGTCAACCAGCTCGCTTGGGGATTCTGCCTGCATGTTCGTAAGAAGGCGTGAAGTCGACCGAGTAGACTCGTGTCGGCTAATGGGACCTGCCAAGGGCGGAGAGACTGGCGCAGGAAAAGTTGATGAACGTTTATGTCTCCCATGGGAGGGGGCGACACCTGACTGATGTGCGAGAAACGTGGGGTAAAGGGAGAGATGGACTGGCTTCTGCGACGCCGGGCGTTTCTCAAAGGCATTATGAAGCGGCATCGCCAGAAG
>JBBPPV010000200.1:0-10214 GCA_038092115.1 Leccinum brunneo-olivaceum
CCATCCCTGGCAGATGTGCGGCGCCGCCTGCGCCAGCCACGATGACTCGCAGCCCCCGCGCCCGTGCACTGCGTGCATACGAGATCAACCTGTCTGGTGTGCGGTGCGCAGAAACAATCGTGAGCTCGTAAGGGATATGAAAATGGTCAAGCACACGTGCGGCAGGAAGGAGTGTCGGTAGGTCCGAGTCGGAACCCATAATGATACCTACGATCGGGTGCGCACTTGGGTGGCCACTGCCAGGAACAGGCAACGGTGGAGCATAGGTATCGATCTCTGCCTGTGTACTAGGAATGGGGAGGGCGGAAAGGAGAGGGCGGAGACGTGCACGCAAATCAGCATCTGTATCCGCGACAAGAGTGGCATGGCCCATTTTGCGGCCCGGTCTACACTCTGATTTACCGTATAAATGGATAGTGCAACCAGGGATGGTGAGTGCAGTGGAGGTAAAGGTTTGGACGGGGTCCATGGAAGTAGTACTGGCGATGATGTTGAGCATAACGGCAGAGGGAACTTTGAGCGCAGTGCTTCCGAGTGGAAGTCCAAGGATGGCACGGAGGTGGTTTTCGTACTGGGAGGTGTGACAGGCTTCGATGGTATAGTGCCCCGAGTTGTGGGGACGAGGGGCGATTTCGTTGACATATACTGTGCCTGTGATGGTAGTGAGAGAGATGAAGACAGAACGCGATCGTCAATACGTACCATCTTCCAAGAGAAACATCTCGACACCAAAGACGCCTACGCCTTGGAAGGTTTTTACGGCTGACTCTGCCACACGCTGCGCACGGGAAGCCACAAGGGGATCCTGACTCCGGAGAGGAGCAAAGACAAGGTGGCAAATGTTGTCCTTGTGGACAGTCTCGACCGCAGGATAAGATACGACGTCACCATGAGTCGTATGTACGACGATAACCGCAATTTCCTTGATGAACGGGACCCATTTTTCAGCGTATAATGGGCGGTTAGCGAGTGCTTTCAGTGCTTTTTCCGCTTGATCAAGCGTCCGGACGACAAAGTTACCTCGACCGTCATATGCGAGGGTTCGACTTTTGAGCATGAAAGGCAGACCGAGCTGGGTGGCGATAGCTTCTATCGACTGGATCGTCGGCTCTACTGCAACGAACTCACAGACAGGACAGCCGTTGGCCCCCAAGTACGTTTTCTGTTCGAACTTGTCCTGAATGATGGCAATGGTAGATGGGCTGGGATGTATAACGGCCCTCGTTCCCGGGGTCGACTCGATCTCTTTTAACACGGCCACGCCCACATGTTCTATCTCCACGGTGATAATGTCAACCTTGCTCGCGAGTTGTCTGATTTTTTCAGCATCCGTAAACGAGCCATCGATATGGGTGAGTGCGGGTGAACGGGGAGCGATGATCTGTTTCGCCGGTGCCGATTCACCAACGTCAAGGATTACAATGTCGATATTGAGCAAAGACGCGGATGTTGCGAGCATGCGACCGAGTTGGCCACCGCCTGTTTGGGTCATATATGTTAGATGTTTTCCAACATGACACAAAGTGATGATCTGTGGACAGTTGTGAGAACGTTCCAAGCACGAAGAAAAAGGCTCACGCGTACCAAGGACGCCGACGATTTTGTTGCTCATCGCCGTGTTGATCAGAACTTGAAATCTGATAGTACTAGCCGAAGCTACCCGCATCGATTATGTAATGAATGATCTTCAACCCAAGACACGAAAAAGAAACAGAAAGCGAAAGCGAAGACTCGTGTCAGATTCCTCGTCTGAAGAGTCTTCATCAGACACGTCGACGACGGAAAACGAGACAGTGACCGTCCAACAGCCGGTGAGACCAGCTGAATCCACGGACGAGGAAAGCGAAGAGGACGTATCTTCAGAGGATGACTCGGATAATGATAGCGTTGGCATATCCAGACCTGGTCACCTCGAACCTCTTCCACAGCGCGATTCACCCTCTCCACGACCTACCGACATTCCACCTTTCATTTCCCCAAACGCGACGGAGAGCGAGCTGGCCCTGAAGGAAAAGTTTCGCAAGTTCTGGATGGCATCGATCGCAGAGGGTTTCAAGGATGACCTCGAGGAGATACGCAAGGTGTGTGTTGTCCATGGGGTACTGCTTGGACTAAATGAGTTCATTTGATAGGAACCCAATCTTGGCCCGTCACGGCTGGCGCTTCTCGTAGAGTCGCTTGCTTCCGGTGCTAATGTATTCTCCTCGAGCTCTGCTGACGGCGTAAACGAGATGGAAGTCGTATTGAACCAGCTTTCATGACGTTGCTCCTCAACCGGTACCATGCTTGTGCAGTTACAGTAACGTGCACTACATCATCGAATGTTGCTTCTCGTTGATCATGCCACCGTCCAGAAGATCACACCGACAGCTTGTGCTTAATATATTAGAACACGATAGCTATGACAGTCCACTTCTTTCGTGTTTCTGCTCTCGTCTGAGAGCGGTCGTCCGGAATAACCACGCCAGATTCTCATACACGACAAAAGTGACACAAGTGCCAGGGAGAACGCGAACAAAATTTGTTCCGAGGCCACGATATAAACCTCGCACGCCTTCGCCTTTCCATGTACGTTTGATGGTAGTAGGAATATCAGGGTATACGTGCGTGGTGGCATTGTTCTGAAAAATGCAAGAGCATGAGACATTCCGAACCAACACAGAGAAACAAGCATACCTGCAGTCGCGAACGAATGACTTGGTATGGGTACGTTACTGCTAGGGCAAACAGCTTGCTCGCACCAGACATGACGCTATAAGCCGTATTCGACTGCACGAATAAATCGAGGTGCGTGGTGACAGCACATGTGGCACATACAAGTTTATCGTCTTCTGGTGTCATTGTCTTCCCTGCGCGTGCGAACCGTTTTCGTTTCTGCTCAAAGCCCCACCGTTTCATCTCTTCATAGGCCATGAATTGTATTGCACCATTGCTGACGCCGACGAGTGCCAGCGATGTTCCCTTCCAGAGACCGCGCATACCCTCTGCGTTGTATATGGACGAGAACCCGTCTGGATGAAGAGAATCAGTCATACGAGGGTAGTGAGAGTGTAGGTACGTACGCCAAACCCCCCTGTAAGACTTGGGATCGTCTGCACGCGTGGTAAACATGCGTACTTTGACGACCCATATTGGATTGGTCATGACAGCGGTCACGGCACCTGTGGTGCACGTCAGGACACGTCGGAAATCTTCTTGAGAGGATGAGGCGAACTTGCTTGTGCAGAACAGAGCAGGTAAGCACCGGGGGACAAACGAAAGTTTGGATCATCGCCCGACGCGCGTTTCTTGAGCATGTTGTAACTGTCAAGACTGTTCGTGAGCAATGGGTGATATTCCGGTATCGCAGACAGACAAGAGAAAGTAGAGGCCCCAACTGGACGCATTGCCGGCAATATTTGGTCCTACGCCGCGGTAGAGACCTTTCCAACCTTGTTCTGCCTGTATGTCGCGCAACGAGTACCAAATCTGCCTTCCGATCCCGGCCTGAGGTTTAGACGTGGACACCTGGAGTTTTATTTTGAGGAGGTCGAGGGGGTGCATGCAGAGGACGGCGACGACGCCTGCGCCGAGTCCAGCTGCGGCATGATCCTGCATATAAAATAAAATAAAATGAGCTGGACGACGACAACAACACAGCGACGGACGAGTGCAGCAGTCGGAAAGAAACTTGGCTGACTTGACATTGCAAAGAGAAGGATCACCTTACGTAACCCGTGCTCATCCCACCATGTCCTCTCACGTCCCTCCTTTTCACTGACCATGCTCATCCCGACGCTGCTCTCGCTCGTCGTGTGCATCAGCGCCGCAGTACTTGAACCAGTCGCTTCAATGCAACGACGCCAAATCCCCATCGCTTCTGTGCCTTCACCACCCTCCCAGTGCGCCGCTTCTTGCGGCCCGGCGAACAGCGAGATCAGCTTGGTGCGTGTCTTTGGATTTGTCGGCCCCCTGTCGCTCATCTCTCCCAGGGATGCCCCTTCACCGGGTGCTGCACGACCACCTTTGAGACGAATTACTTCAACTGTCTCGATTGCGTCGGCACGGCCCTCAACGCGACCAGCTATGCAAACGCCCAGAACAACCTCAACCGTATGTCCGACAATCTCCTGCCTTTTTTTTTTTTTTTTTCTTTCTCATTTCTCATGCTCATCTAGTACTCTACACGACTTGCGTCGACATGGGCTTCGTCCTGCCCCAGCTGTTCTTACCCAACCAGACAGCTAGCGGAGCGAGTGCGCATCCGGCGTCGACTGCCACGGCCCTCTTCCCAACTGGATCAACGAGTGCCGGATCATCCGGATCAGGTTCCCACACGACCAGCGCAGCCGTCACTGGCGCCGGTGTGCACACTGTGGCCTTGAGTGGTGCAACAGTCCTCCTATGGCTTGCTGGAATATGGTAAGTTGAACATGGGTACAGAAAGGCGGTATTCTCGCCAGAGGACTATCTGTTATACATCTTGGACTTGACAGGGACATTCGCATTCAACATTGGGTATACTTGCATGCTTGTATATGACACTACATACGACGATACAGACTACACCTCACAGCACAGCGCAATCACATTCAATCGTTTACAATCGTGCATTTTACAGATCGCTTGCCAAACACCGAGATATCCCAATACATCCACATAGACAAAGTCAAGATAATCCAAAAGAGGCGATGATGGACGTACGACCACCCCGTCTACCAAACATCTGCGTCCCATCTTTGGTAGTTTTGCGGCCATGCAGTAATCGACACGTACACATCAAATCAAACTCACTTTTTGACAAGTGCAAATAGGCCCCGCTAGCTCATCTGATTGTTCCCCATAGTTCATCTAAAACCGAGGCGTTCAAGTCAATGCATCTTCATCTGGTGAGTGATATTCTCTATCCAGGCTTGACATGCCTCTACATGTTCAATCATCAGCGCCAGTTTGGCGCGTATGACGTCTTGAGAGTGGAGCGGCTTCTTGAACCCAGTACGCTGATTGGTCCACCTGGGGCAAACCATCAACACCCGATCTGATGAATGCGCCGATAAACTGACCCGAGGCACTCCTCCACATTCACACGTTGCGCTCCCAAAAACTCGCCGCAGCTACCATCCACCGCTCGTGATTGAAGTTGCTGAAAATGACATACAGCCCCTGTCCAACCTTTCCGAGCGAATGAGGAGGACAAGTAGACTTTGCTGGAGATACAACTCTATCAACTCACAGCGAAGGGTGCGTACGTCAGTGTGACAAGGTGTGGTGAAGTAGTCTGCAAATGTTTCATTCGTTATCCACCTATTCCGATGTCACCATACCATCACAAGACAAACGAGGTTGACGTACTTTTTGGTTCCAGTGACCACCCAATCGTCACCATCTCTCATAGCGACTGTCCAGATACCGGCAACATCACTTACTGCAAGTGCAATCTACTTTTTTTCCACCCAGGATTTCAGGGACGTATCGAGCCTGGCGAACCAGAATTGAGAATGGGGGGCAGTGCAGTGACACCACCATCAAGGATGTTTTTGCAGTGATCCTACCCGTCGCGCGTCCGCCAATCAGTGGCGCGCTTGTGGCGAGTCATCACGTGATTAACCCAATCTGTTAATATATTCTGACGCCACTAATTAGCAAACCGACGGACGTGTCAAGTTTTTCTTGTTCTCCCTCCTGTAGAGCCTACACAGGATGGTGCAGACGAGAGCTCGTGGTCGCAGCAGGGGGACACCTGCGACAACGTCAGCGACGACGAGCACCTCGGCATCCCCTTTCCTCCCAGACTCCGTCGAAGTTGAAACCCCTGACACGTCTGAACCAGACCTAGCTCAAGCACAAAAAAAGGTCGTTCCCACCACAAGAAGCTCTCGAAAGCGTGCAGCAGAAGACGACGTGGACAGTGTTTCAACCAAGCGAAGAGTGGTTGCAAATGCTGTGATCATCAAAGTGCTACCTGTTCGGGCGAGGAAGACAAAGGCGAGAGAACTGATTTGTCTTGAATCCATGACTGAGTCAACCAACAACGTAGACAAAATCCACCACTACACCAAATAATCAAGTCGGCAAAGGAAAGGCGAGGAGATATGTGCCTGAGCTTGACAATGACGACGACGACGACGCTATATCTGACTCGGATGAGCTGCAATTTGATGAGGCATACGAAGAATCCGGTGGTAGTAGCTTCGAAGTTGAACCTGAAGTGCCGGACTCGGAAGAGGAAGCCCTTTTGATGAGTGCAGCCATCGAGTCCTCTTACAAGACTGCCCGTCGCGAAGCTCAACAAAGGTCAGGTGCTGGCCCGTCAACCTCCACGATTTCAACCACAGACACTGGAACCAAACGTGTAATACGTATCGTGGGCAGCGACGAAGAATTCTATCATGACGAGGAGTCTGCTCAGTCTGATAATGTGGACAACTCGGAGCTATCTGCGGAAAGTTCTGATGACGAGTCCCTGCCCCTGTCAAAGACCAAAGGAAAGGCAAAGGCAAAATCTAAGAAGAAGGGATCCAAAATTTTAACAGAAGAACATTGGCCGTGGGTTGCAAAAATGGAACAACGCCGTCTGGCGCGGCTCGAGCGAAAGGAAATCAAGAGGGAACAGCGTTTGTTATCTCAAATGCTTGGTCGCAGATTGACTTGGGTATGTCTCAGATTTGGAGTTATCAGACGCGTCTGTTCAATAGATGCTCTAGGCAGAAAAAGTTTCGGTAGAATTGCATAGGCATCATCCAGAACTTAAGGACGTATGGGGCGATCTTGAAGAACAAGTCCCGGTGATTCTTCCCCAGAAAGCAGAACAACCTGCCGGTTTGAAAGTCGCTCTCCTGCCATTCCAACAGGAGTCTCTTTGGTGGATGCGAGAGCAAGAAAATAGCATCTGGCAGGGTGGCTTATTAGCTGTAGGTGTCTATCCTGTCCTCATGTTTTAATGTTCTAAAATGTTTGATGTTACAGGATGAAATGGGGTAAGACTGTCGAGCCTTTTCGTCACGAGTGTTTCAAATGTTTGTATGCGCAGTATGGGAAAGACTATTCAGATGATCTCTCTCTTTGTATCCGACTTAAAGCGGCCAAACCTCATCGTTGCGTGAGTTCCCTTGTACATCACCCGTGTCTTCTCATAGTACCTTCGCCTAGACCGACCGTTGCAATTATGCAATGGCGCAACGAAATCAATGCGCACACAGAGGGTATGAACGTCCTTGTCTGGCACGGGGCTTCTCGCATTGTTAACCCCAAAGAACTCGAAAAATATGATGTCGTATGTATTATGTCTCACTTGTGATGTAGGTTGGCTTGATGATGATTGCGATCAGGTCCTGACCAGTTTCTCTGTTGTGGAAAGCTGCTTCAGAAAACAAGAAAGTGGTTTCAAGCGTAAAGGCCACATTGTTAAAGAGCACTCACCCTTGCATCAAATCAAGTGGAACCGAATAGTCGTAGGTTTTGTATGCTATGGTTGTCATAATTGAACTCATTTCACTTGCAACACCGTGGAACAGCTTGATGAGGCCCATAACATCAAGGAACGTTCCACCAACACCGCCAAAGCGTGCTTTGAATTGTATAGCAACTATAAGTGGTGTTTGTCGGGCACTCCGCTTCAAAATCGTGTTGGAGAACTTTACAGCATAATTCGGTTCTTAGGAGGGGATCCCTTTGGTTTCTACTTCTGTAAGTGATTCCCTCAAAAACTTATTCTATCTGACAAAGCTATCTAACAGGCAAAAAGTGTGATTGTAAATCTCTCCATTGGAAGTTTTCGGATAAAAAGAATTGTGACGGTATGTATCCTACGCCCGTCCAGGCCTTTGTCAAGGTCTGAACCCTTGTTTCGTAGCGTGTGGTCACAGTCCTATGCAACATGTGAGATATTGCTGGTCAAATCTAACAATATATATATATATATATCTGATTCCTTATCCCTCAGACTTGCTTCTGGAACAATGAAATCTTGACGCCTATCCAAAAAAATGGCATGACAGGGCCAGGCAAGATTGCTTTCAAGAAACTGAGAGTCCTTTTGGATCGTATGATGCTCAGACGTACAAAGGTATGTTCGTACCTGCATTTTGCATGTAACTCATCGTTTTTCTCCCAGATCCAACGGGCAGATGATCTCGGGCTTCCTCCACGAACGGTGATCGTTCGAAGAGATTATTTTAGTCCTGAAGAGAAAGAGTTGTATCTCTCATTGTTCTCTGATGCTAAGCGTCAGTTCAGTACCTATCTTGATTCGGGGACTGTCCTGAATAGTGCGTTACCCGCCCTTTCTTGATGTTTTTTCACCTCACGTCTCCGACTAGATTATTCCAATATCTTTAGTTTGTGCGTGTATTCTTTGTATCTTTTCTGTGTTTAACGTGTTCTGGGCAGAATCACGCGCATGCGTCAAATGGCTTGTCACCCCGACTTGGTCCTACGCAGCAAGAGCAACGGCAACACGTTCTTTAGCAGCGAGGAACTAAGTGAAGCCACTGTCTGCAGGCTCTGTAATGACGTTGCCGAAGACGCAATTCAAGCCAAGTGCCACCATATCTTTGATCGCGAGTGCATGAAGCAATACTTGAGCACCATTGAAGATATCAATGTATGTCTCTCCATGATTTGTTTCTTCAACAACCATTACATCTGATCTTTCGTAGCCTGCATGCCCAGTTTGCCACCTCCCCTTGACGATAGACCTAGAAGGACCTGCACTTCAGTTAGAATCGTCCTTGCCAGCTGCAAGGCAAGGAATCATTGGTCGGCTCAATCTAGATACCTGGCGCTCATCGTCAAAGATTGAAGCTCTTGTTGAAGAGTTGTCCAATCTTCGTGCACAAGACGCCACCACGAAGAGCATCGTGTTTAGCCAATTTGTAAACTTTTTGGATTTGATCGCCTTCAGGTTGCAGAAGGCTGGATTCCAGGTCGGTGTTGTTGTGGTACTTGATTTCCCAGTGTTTACGTTTTCTAGATATGTCGATTAGAAGGGACGATGTCACCGCAAGCCCGTGACGCTACCATCCAGCACTTTAGTATGCTATGTCATAATATTTCCGAGTTTGGTCGCGATTCTGATATCTGTCTGGTAGTGACCAACATCCATGTCACTGTCTTCTTGGTTTCTCTGAAGGCAGGTGGTGTTGCGCTGAACTTGACGGAGGCCTCGCGTGTCTATCTCATGGACAGCTGGTGGAATCCTGCTGTCGAATACCGTAAGGATCACCTATTCCTCTGATGAAGTAGTTGCATGACGCACTTCTGACCCACAGAGGCTATGGACCGCATTCACCGACTCGGCCAGCACCGACCTATCCAGGCCATCAAGCTCGTCATAGAAGACAGCATAGAGAGTCGCATCGTTCAAGTGAGTATCACCTTTGAGTTGCTCAACATGATCAAACCCCCTCTTCTTAGCTCCAAGAGAAGAAGTCTGCTATGGTCAATGCGACACTGTCTACCGATGAGTCGGTATGTGTCTTGTTCTTGTTTGGTGACCCGTGGCTCAAGTAGGTATTTGTGACAGGCTATGGGTCGCTTGACGCCCGAGGACGTGCGTATAATTTTATTTGCTTATTAATTTGCGTTGGCTGAATTGCCGTGTCCACGCCTAGCTCGGATTCTTGTTCAGGGTATGTTTATACTGCATCTTGTCTCTTCGTTGACTGAACTAGTGGGTTTAGCTCTGAAAGACTCGACTAGTGTAACTTTTCGTTTGCTAATGTTGCCATTGACACTACATAATTCGTTCTTATTGTACTTGAGCCCGGGTTTGAGGAGACCAATATAACGTATTGTCTGTCGCGGAGTCTGTCGGCAAGCACTGCATCAAACATTCTCGCGGGTAGGTACGCCGCTTCGCAACCCAAATTTATGGAGAACATGGATCATTGATAAAAGGATTGACTTGCACACTACCACTGCTTCTAATCGAACTAGTTCGTTTCTGCAGTACTTACTGACGTTCAAGTTTAAAGCATCCTCACCTGCTTCTTGAAAGCAGGATTCATTATCCCGGGCCGACGAAGCGATGCGGATGCTACAGTCGCCTTCCCAGGAGACGGAGAACTACATGCATCGACTACGGGAAGTTGGTGTACACACCCCGAGGACTTGAGCAAGTCTACCGATTAAAGGGGTTCCTATAATTAATACTTCACCAGGTCTGTTGACTTGGAAACGTACACAGTATGCTCAGGTACGCGACGCAACCATTGCCCCGGAGCGGGATCGAGGTG
>JBBPPV010000201.1:0-10179 GCA_038092115.1 Leccinum brunneo-olivaceum
ACTGGAAGTGCAAAGGGGTGTGACTCTACATCGGATGTGTGCACAATGGGCAGCACAACTAGTGCAAACCAATAACAAACACAGCCGCTCTCAGACCGGGCAAGGAAACAAAGGGGAAGGATGATGATGAGCGGAAAACTAAAATCTCTAGGCGCGGATGCTGTAGAAACAAATGGATTAGGCTGAGGACTTATGGTCCCAGCCGTCTACCTTATATACATGTCCAATGTGCACATGGACCAAGGAACATGGTATGATAAGAAGATAACAAAGAAGCATTCATGGGAAGATTCCCATGATGCTGAGAAAAAGAAGGAGCGGAGATTAACTGCGTGTGAAAGTGTGGCAGCTAATGAAAACGGAATAATTGTAAATGAATAGGGGTCGCAGAGATTAAAGCCACATGTTCGGCTTCCAGCCCGATGTCCATAAAATGAAGAAAAGAGATGTCCAAAATGAATGTACGATAAGAAAGTGTACAAAATGTAAATAGGGGCTAAAGTTCATAACAGATTGGACAATTTATATCATACCACTTTCTTTCTATCATACAATAATCTTTCTTCTTTGTTTCATTGGTTAGAACTCATGGAACATCATTCATATATCCAAATATCTTGTATAGTATTTAAAGGGCCTCTTTATTCCCTATCAATCTAATGATTCAGAACATTCTCTGATTCATTCTCTTGACAAAAGATCATTGATCATCTATCCTCCAGGTAAGTATTCCTACCTGAGATTATCATTCCTCTGTCCCTTCACATCTTCAAAGTGGCTATACCATATCCTATTGTCACTTCGAAACAGTAATGGCAGACAACAATCCCTTCTCCACAGTCACCCCCAATATAACAAATCTTGTTTCCAGTGCCACTGCCTTGGACATTTTCATGTACAATGCCACTTCTATCAATGCCCCACATGTCTCCATTGGGTCCTAGGCCATATTCAACAACTTCATCCCCTGCATCATCAACATGATTGTATTCCCTCCATGTCCCCTCAGTCATCCAGATCTTCTAGATCCTCTCATCACTTCAACATCATCTACCCACATCATCACACCCTTAGACAAAGAATCGAGCACACTTGCTTTCCACCAGACCATGACCTTAGAGATAACTTTGACTATGACGATGACGCAGATGCAGACACATACACAAACATGACAGGATCCCTGGGAGTAGGAAAAAGTGAGCTTTTCTAGATATTCCTCATTGCTGTCTCAGACATACAAGGGGGGTAATGTTATGATTTGCCCCTATCATTTTCCTTCACTGAGTTCCAATCAGACCTTGTTTCTTTTCTCATGATGACTCACCCTTTATTCTCCATCATCTGACCCTGTCACATGATTACTCATTTGCTTGTCATCATGATTACTCCTTTATAGTTCCATCTGACTCCATCAGCTTTGATGAGTTGTTCATGCTTAGTCACTTGTGTTCCATGCAATTCTATCACATTCCTTTGACTCATCCTTGCTTACACTCAGATGACGCATATATTTTCCCACACCTGCCCTGAACTGGTTCATCCAGGTACTTAAACCCTTCATCCCTTAAGCTTGATCTCCTCTGTACTCATTCTGAAGTACATGAATACTAGCCCACCATTCATCCCACTTCCCTTGATCTTCACTCTACCACTAAGTGAGTGCTATACATTTGACTCATTGTCGAGCTCAATGTATCCCTTGCCTTCATCACTGTTATTGTCAACTCTTCATTGACATGATCACCTCTGTTGTCGCTGACTCATCATCAGCACGATCACACCCAGTGCCAAGTAACCCTTGGGCACTACCTTGACTGGTCACTATAGGAATCCCCCTTTGACCACATGTTGTCAGGACACCCCCTGGATGACATCCTTGCCTGTTATTGAGTACTCTTGAACGACATCACATGAGGGCCACTAAGGAATACCTCTTTGGCATAACAACCATTGTAGGAATCCCCCCTCAGTCCTCCTGTCATCAAGTACCTCTTGAATGACTCCTTGTCCATCGTCAGGAATCCCCTGGACGACACCTTGCCCATCATTGAGTATCCCTCAAACAACATCACTAGAGCCACTAAGGAATCTCCCTTTGATGAACCCTTGACCACATAGGACACACAGAGGCTACATTTGCCCCTTACCCAGGGCCAAGTGTAACAACTCCCTGCCAAGTCATACACCCCCATATCATGAGAGAACCTTCTCCAAATTTAAAAGTTCCTTCTACCAGCCTGTTATTAAGCTCTTCACCTGCCTTTTTCCACATCCATTTGCACCCATCTGACCCTAGGTGATTGATTTTGATTTCATCAGACCATACTACCTTCTTCCAATCCTCCACAGTCCAATCCTTGTGAGCATAGGCAAAGTCTAGATGGGCCTTATGATGCCTGGCTGAAATAAGGGGTTGTTTGGACTTGACTACAGCCTTCATACCAGTTTTTTTCAAGTGCCAGCATACTGTGGTAGTAGAGAGAGGTTGATTGACAACATTGGTAAGAGCTTTGGTCACTTGAACAGCATTCTCTGCCTTTCCAGAGGAGATAAGATGAATAACATGACAAATATTGGTAGAGGAAAGCTTGGATGGACAACCTCCAAGTGACTTCTGAAGCTCAGAACACTCTTTGGAGCAGAGCCTGGATATGGTGGACACATGAACACCAATGGTAGTAGCAATGGAGTGAGCAGATTGACCAGCATCAAGCATAAAGAGAATGGTATTTTGTTGAGTAAAAAAATAGATCTCATGATAATGTGGTTGGAAATAAAGATGTGTGGAAGTTATTTCAGACTCAGACATGATATTTATATGTATATCTTTGTTTATATGACCAAACATTGCCAAATATTATATCATTTCAATGAAATTCCAATGTCAATACCAAAGGGTGCAAAAATGTTGCAATGGTATTGCTGTTTTGAAATGGGCATATCTCCACAGCCACTAGGCCAAATCACATGACCCTTGGATGGTCACATAGCCAGGGGTTTGTACTTTGTTTGGCCTCACCAAAGCTAAGCAGAATCCCCATGGCTGCTTGTGGTGCACTTTGTGCACCACATCAGGGTTAAACATTGCAACAGTTTTGGAGGTCACTGTATATGTGGACATGAGACAACAACACTTCCACTTTTAATGGTCATGCATTGTAAGCAACTATTAAAGTACCTAATGATCTTATTAGGTTAAGATCATTAGCTTCTTTTATTAGGGTCACTTTATTATTGAATTCAATAGACATGACAATGGCACCTCACTGTGCACAGCATTGGAATAGGAACTAAGCCTGGTCCCTTGTTAGAGGCCCTTCCATTAGAAGGTGCAAGTGCTTAGCACTTGGAGAAGAAAACAAGAAGGAAAGAAAAGAAATAAAGTACATAGCTTGTCACTTGAGGATTAAAAATGTAACACCCTGCTTGTTGCCTGTGCACAAAGAGATTTGCCTCATACCCAGGCACTATTATATTATATAATCTCTTTAGGTCATGCATTATAAGCAATTATTCAAGTACCTATTGATTAAGATCAATAGTTAAATACCAATGAGAGTTGTTTGCTTAATGCATGTAAGCTGCTGTAAAGTCACTAGGTTCTGCCAACCACCTTTTTCATTTCAGTCATTTTGCAGATGCAGCTAGCTTTGCATGAACCAGCAAGGTCATGGGAAAATTTGCGATGGCCTTGCAAGATTTTATTTATTTTGCTTGCCATTTCGACCAGTTCTCAGGGCTGCCCTTAAGTGAGTGGCCAACACGCCTCCGTTACAGCAAGTTGAACCTCCCACTTGACTCCGAGCACTTCCAGTGAACAACCACCCAACGTTTGCACATCGTGTGGGTGGCTTTTCATTGCGAGTGTACAAAAAGCATATATCTGGTTGAAACTGCACACCTTCCTACGGCATTGGGCTTGTTGCGAATATCTTTTGGTAAAGGGTTTGATGGCTGGGTAAGTTTCTTCCCAGTGATGTTTACCCAACTTCACCGTCGTTCCGAGTCTGATCGCCTTGCACAGATACAATTTTCAACGAAATAGGTCTGCCGATGCACGAGATGCACGGCGTAGCTCGTCCACGGACGCGCTGGTCCGCTACAGGTATGACATCCACTTCGTCCTACGCAAAACGTCGAAGTCTACACATTCATGATTTAAACTGAATCAGTCCATCGTCCGAAGAAAGCACCCCATTGCTATCTGGGAGAACACAGCGCAAGATATCAGTCCTATCCCAAGACGAATTCAAGCTCATCGGGTACTGCTTACTCATATCGGTGTTATTCTTGGCCATCGGTGCTAACCTGATGTTGCACTGGATCTATTGTCCGCCGTGGCCATCGACCGCGAAAGCCATCCGTCGTGGTTGGGAGAAAGAAGTGGTTGAGCACGAGCTTTCACGCGAAGAATGGCGACTTGAGGAACAGAATCATACCGTCTTCCTGGAAAAGTGGAAGCTCCAGGAGGAATGGCATGAGAAGGAAGTTGCACTTAGGATTCATGACGAGCAAGAGCGTCAAGAAAGGGTCCGTGAAAAGTGGGCTCAGGAGGCAGAACAACATAGGCGCGTGTACGAGGAAACGGTACGCCACGAAAAGCAGTACCGAGAAATTGAACGACAGAAATGGCGGCACGAAGTGGAGGACCATGACCAGATCGTGAAGGAACGTGAAAAACGCGAAGAAGAAGAACGGAAGAAACTCAACATGTTTTGGGGCCAGGTGGAGGCACATACTTGCACCACTTATGCGACCAGAGAATACACTGCGGAACTGATGAACCTTCCAGTGACTTGGGAGAATCGTGTGGAAGCGTGCAAGGCAACACCGCTTGAAGTCCACGGGATCTCGTACCTTCCTAAGAGTTGTGAAGACAAGGTAAGAGGTTGGGTGATGGTCAGTGAATATACCAAGACTGATGTTGTGTTCAAAGGGCCCTGGCATTGTAATCGGACGATGGGACATCAATCAACACGAGCCAGACTGCACACCGTGGTGGAATTGGTTCAAGGACAAGGTATGTTTTCCACCGACATATATCTGCTACGAAAATAACCAACGATACAGGACTGCACCTCTCCTGGGTCCGGAAAGCGGGTGAGATATAAATCCCAATCAGTACATGCTACATCTCTTTTTAAATTTCGTCCACCACAGCGTATCGAACATTACTTGGAGTACCTTCCAGAGGGTGGCGATTGGCGAGAGTTTTGCGCGACGACACCAGCTCGGTTTCTTGGAATGGAATTTTCAGGTGCCCAAGAATGCTTCCAATACGTGCGTTTTGAACTAGGTCGTATCGAAACGATGCTAACCATTGTGTGTGCCCACAGAACTTGGGAACGTATGGCCAATGGGAGATCGATGATTCCAACTGCCTGTGAAGAACGCTTCGTATCGAAATTTTTTTGAACCTGCTACCGAATTCTGTTCATTTCCGTGGGCATTCTCCATCAAGTAACAATTACAATCATGCAAACTTTCTGAACATATGTTTTTCACGCCATCAGTGTGATGACACAGTTTGGGGATTATACGATTCTAGAGGTTTCCTCCATGTGAGAGAGACTTTGCGACATGTTGGAGACCATCGATCATCCGATCATCGGTCAAGTTCAGTGTGTTGGTAATCAAGTGAACAAGCGATGATATCGTAACCAAGACTAAGACTTGGACGCTGTGCGGACAGTTTCGTTCATCCCCCGGAAATGTTCCAAGGAAGAAGAGACAGCACAGCATTGCTGCGATACTTTGCAAGCAGACGCACACGGAGCATTGTCACTGATCGCTGTCTCATGACAAATATGCGCTGCATTCTAGACGCCATGCAATTGTCAATTGTACGGCTGTGAGGCGCTCTGCACGGGTTCGAAGTTCTTCTAAGAATAGGTCATCTGTAACATTGGATATAATTAGTTGACCCGTTTGCGATGGAGAATGAAATCTGTGCCTCGGTGCGGGTCTTGGCGGTGCGCGATGATGGCAAGTTGCATTCGAGAACAGGCACAGGAGCAGTTTGACCATAATGCGGGCCATCCGAAATGTTAACGATTTTCTACCCCATGAAAATGCTATCAGATGGCCAACGGTGAAGCCCGGGATGGCATGAGTTGCGTGCGTTTGGAGTGAGTCCTATGCTCAGGAGGCTGGTCTTGCCGTTGAATCTCACGTAGCAATCAGATGCTGCTCAGAATGTAGTGACTGTCGTTCAAGTCGAAGATGTGAGCCAACATTAATCCCACAGTCTTTCAAATACCCACTGTCAACAGAATCTTCGGTGGTCTCATCTCCATACTACGGATCCTAGACCTATAGCGAAAATCGGTTCAACTGCCAAGAGTGTGGCTAGCATCCATGCGAGTCTTTTGGCATAAACATTTTATCGACATGGACTGGCTGCAGGACCGTGAAACCCCGCTGTGATCTTCCAGGAGTGATGAGCAATACGTTCATGAATCTGTCGCAGTTGACAGAAACCACATATGTCAACGAAACATCCACACTCACTCCATCACACGGGTTCTCGTGAAACCTCCCCCGGGCCGCTGGTCATTGACTTGGACACTACAATCAGTGAAAAGGCAGGTAAGTATATAAACTTCCGCTATTCATTTGTGGCAAATTCCTCTAGAATGCGGCTTCCCATCGTGATATTCATCCTCGGCGCACTCACTTGGCAGCACCCAAGCCTGCTGAGCAAAAGATTGGCATGGCCGTGCCAATTATCAAACACTCGCGGTTGGTGAACACAGACAATAGCGGCAATTTTGAAGCACTTGATTCTCATGTTGCTTCAGTCATACGCACTGTAATCACCAACGTTACGTTGCAGTCAAATCAACACTTGGCTAGATTCTTTTTCAAGACTTTGAGAATTACGGGCAAAACACCAGGATAAATGACCCATTTACTCCGCAAAAAGTCAGAGAAGTCTGGAATGGCATTCCCTTGCCTAGACACACAGACTTTATTTGGGCTGGCGACGTTTCGCTGGTCATCCCTGCGCAATTCTTCACTGGTAGGATGTTATTATACCGTATACCTAATTAAAACATTTGATATAATGTCTCTTGCAGTTGTTTTCGACACGGGTTCTAGGTATGTTTCGAATTCCCTATTTTTTTTTTGTTGAACTCGATGACAGTTTCTTCCTGCCCTATACCGCTTGTAAGACTTGGATTGACCACAAACGCTGGGACCCTTCTTCTTCTGAAACCTCGAGCAATTTGAACCAGGAATGTTAGTCGCCTGTCTAGATGGAGACGCGATCTCCGGTAAATGATACAATGATACCATATCCCTTGCAGACTTGATCGTACGTCCTCCATGATTTATGTATGTGACCACTTCTGACAGCTGCCCAGGCCGTTTGTGTGGCAACTTACTATTTCCCTGCTCTCGAAATGTTCGAGATGGTTTAGTGTGATTGACTTTCCAACCATCTTATGGTTTCAGTGTCTTCTACAACCTCGTCTCCCAAGAAAATCTGACAGAATCAGCATTTTCAATCAACCTTTCAGAGTTTTTTTGGGGGGGAGATGGATCGAATTTTTCTCTGTGCGATGGAAAATTCGCCTATGTCCCTGTCACGGTACCAGTAAGCTGTTGATTGCTGCGCATGGGCATCCATCATTCAGGGTTTCTGGCAGGTGACTATGGACAACCTCTTTACTGACGATGACCTGATCGTTACCAATGTCGCTGCGATCATCGACACTGGTTCCATGGTCATTCTTGGTCCTCATTCGCAGGTTTCACAGTTGTACAACATTCTTGGTGGTACGCCTGCACCGGGTTACGACAAGGGTCACTATGCCCGTATGGTACAAGTCGGATTTGATGGGTTTCCCTTTGACACTTTCCAGTTCCATGCAAATATTTCCCGGAGATCAGCTTTGCTTTTGGAGGTAACTCATTCAAAGTCTTTCCATCGACCCCCAACCTTTGAATCATTTCGGATAATGATATCCTCCGTGACGAGCAGGCATCTGGACAGTTGGAGCTGTTTCCTTAATCGTCACGTCGGGTTTGCGAAGCTTACTTGATCGTTTCATGTTGATAAATTCAGACGGGTTTGCATTAGAGAAAGGTGAGAGCGCTCTTGGTGATCATTCATTTGCGATGGCCCCGCTTTCAGAATGGGGAGTATGTAGGTTTGCGCAGCAGTCCATTTCGGTCACTTCAATGGAGCCCAACATTGCGATATCTGTGGAAAAAAGCAACGCTACAAGCCCTCAGCAGGATGGTTATCAGTCTCACGAAGACGGTATGTGATATATGGCCTGTAAAAGGCTGACACTAAGGGGCTCAGGGTCAATCTATCTATCATGGATATCACATGGTCACACACCTGTCTCACATTCGAAGCTCACCTCTGTACCTGAATGTATCGACAATATTTTATCACCATCGCATGGAAAAATGTTGCAGAACCAACACGAAATGCAACCGTCGCGCCAGGTAATACTGATCTCGGATCAGTACTGGGTAGCAGAGTCCGTGTGTATAATCTGACCACCGGCTTAGTCAACAGGCGTTGACTGTTCTGGGCGAGTAGGCTCTGTTACTCTGTTACCTTGCAAGTGTCCTTGAACATTCACAATGCCGCTGGTGGACCAGAAATTTTTAATAAAGTTCCTCCAGATCTCCCATTCTACATAACTTGATTTTTTCACGGTTGACGCGAACCGCAACATGTCATCGCGCAGGAATGACTTGGAGTAGTCATCCGTACTCAAATGTATTGTCTACTTCAAATGCTTTGGGTCGGAAATTTCTGGTCGAGTTTGACGATGAAGCTATTGCCATGGGTGACTTGGGTCAGCCTTGGCTTCAGGGGTCAAACGTTCCCGATCTCTCAGGCGACAATCAACCTCGGACAGATCTCGACTGGTTCGTCTGACTGCCTGAGTGGTATCGCAGTTTGTGATGGGGAGTCGTTTTCTGTATACCGCTTTTGATGTAGGTAATGCTCAAGTTGGGTTCATACTACAGCTTGCATGAGCGTGGTAGTACATGTCACGTATGCGGCATTCCATTCATCGTGAATGCACATATCTGATCCCGAGTCTGTGACACCAGGGAAACAACCCATCGTCGCATTGGCATTCAAGCAAGTCTAGTACGTGCGGCGCAGTAAATGGTCTCGGTCGCTCCGGATAATGTATGTGGTTCTGCCAGGCCCACCCCATTGGAATCTTGTTCAAGTTTAACGTAGCTCCGACAGATCGTCCGACTGCGCAAGGTATGCCGGTATCCTCTTCCAGAGCGACATGTCAATTGAAATCAGAAATGGAACGAGGGTAAAACTAGCCGACTGCGAATCGCCGGCGGACTGTGATCTGCGCCGCAGCCAGTATAGCAGGCTCATTCTGGGTTTATCAAATATATAGCACCATCGCGATCGAGTCTACTAACTATGTGAGGCGCAGCAGGATCCAGACTCGCAGTCTGACTTTCTCGGTCACTAGACTGAATCCCGGGAGTCATGGAGATGGTGCAATAAACATGATGCTATGCCGCTCCTAGACACGGCGTTTTACCAGGGGTATACTATTACTCGTACCCGGGTGGGACTTGCATGATCCATGTGACTTCGTGAGCCGCCGCTCCAAATGTTGAGGATGTCATCAGCGACGGCGTCTCCTAAATAGTACAGCTTGCCGCATCAGGGTGATGATGATGTTATAAGTCGTGATGGGGAATTCTCCGATACTATGATCCAAAACCGGACGCCGCCGATTAACTTACTGGTACTTACACGTGACGCCATTATAACGGCGACACGGTGACCTATCTGAATCTCGCCTCGCGCCAAAGATCCAAGATCGGTAGATAGTTGCACTCTATGATCAAAGAGTTCCTTCTTTCTTTCCAGTGGCGGAGATCTCCGTCACTCACTACACTGGCAAGTCATTGCCTCCAATCAAAGCGTTACTAGTCCTTTATCGGCCTATCGATAATCAGGTGAACATGCAACGTTCCTTTATCAGCTCATATAATAGTGATATGGGTGTTGAATTTGAAAAAGCAAAAGACCTCCGTGCTAGGATCTAGTATGCCGCAGAGTGTCATCTCAATCTGACCTAAAAGGGCATCCCATGGAAGGCTGATGCTGGGAAAGATCATGGTATGCGCAGCCAATGATCATTGGGTCTCATTGAATCGATCGATAAG
>JBBPPV010000202.1:0-10178 GCA_038092115.1 Leccinum brunneo-olivaceum
GTTCGTGAGCCATCACTCCTCTGTCAGTGACCTTGGAGATACCACCATAGTAGGTTTGCATCCACGCAATTTGATCTACAGTGTGACCAAGTGTCAAGTCTCCATACAGGCATTCCGCATTGAAGCTCGGAAAGCGGATCACTGTACAAGAAACGAAAATATCTGACCATCAAGTTACTACTTTTACACAGGCCCGAGGCATGAGTGGGCCCCATAAGCGACTAGTACTCGCGATGTGTCAAGTGTCATCTGACTTGCTTGTACCAATATTCCAAGAAGGTGGTAATTCTACTCTAAACCTAGAAACAAAATAACATACTAAACTACAGCAAGTTCCACTTCTTCGTTCATTGTCGAGGCGTGACCTACAGTAGGCACATGAGAACCAAATTATGTGATGCAACATTGAGAACATACCTTCTCCTAAAGTATATCAATTGGTATGAGCTGTCAACGCGCGGAAGGTAGTTTCGGCAGCTATTTCCATTGCGGTTCCCCTGTCACGGGCTACACCCCTGCCATATTCAATGCCATTAACTGTAGTAAATAGTGACGATCAGTAGTGTTCATGAAATACAGTACCAGCTTGAAATGCTTACAGTACGCGACCGCCAACCATCGTGTGTCATGCGATGGGCCAGACTGTGTGAACGACCAAGAAAGGTGGCGCGTGTGACCATATCGGCCTTGAAGATAATTGTTCAGGTACATCCTCCAGTCACTTCGTTGACCTAGTGCACCCATTATTAAACTTTGACCACTGAAGCAAAGCCAGCGAGTACTTACGCTGCATGATGCCTCGTTAAGAGATAAAGTACAATGGATTTCTAGGGGTTGTTGAAGAGAACGACACTGCTCCTCAGCTTTTAAGCAGAGGATCCACAGGAAGTCGGATACCGTCATTTCGAGTCAAGTGGTGACGAGATATGCGCGCGCAACTACTGGACCGGTAAGAGCAGGGCTCAAGTACCGCAGCTGTGCGCAAGACAGAAACATCAGTGGCAGCCATGTTTGGAAAGCAGGGGTCATTGTATTGCAGCTGTAGCGGGGAATATTGTAATTGCCATCGGTGTGAACGTCCAACCGCAAGTGCGAGTAAGTGGGGGAAACGCCATATTTTACCTGCCGATCTGACTCACCCTGCCAAGCTGTGTGTGAGAATCAACATCGGAGGATGTCAGAAACCTCCAGGGGGTTGTGACAGGTTAAAGTTACCAAGTATACGAGTTCCTGTTCTCTTGTTACAAAAGCTTTGCAGAAAAAAAGCTCGAGGTCTCGGTTTTCATGTTTCAGCAACTATGATAACTGCACAGCATCAGCACCACATAGGAGCAATAGGTTGGTGGCGGCAGTGGCTGTCAATATTTCAATCTCCAAACACCGAGAAAATCCACAGAACTATGCCCGACTGATCTCTTCAAGTTCATATGTCCATGTCCAGGTGATGTTTTCTATTTTGTGGCCGCAGCGCTTGCGGCGAAAGGTCCAAGACGTAGTCTTGAGCGCAGCCGCTACTACTGCGGTACCTTTGCTGGAAATATCTGTATTCTGCGGGATGGAGAAGGATTGAAACGAGGAGCCTTACAATGGTTGCAAGATATTGGTTGCTGCGGCACTGGTAACAGCAACTCGGATGTTGATGCATGATGACCGTTGATCCCATATATGTACGTAGTACTTACCTCCGTGCAACATGTCGACGGGTACTATATAACTCGATGCACCTCTAATCAAAAATCGCATGACATGGATTCAAGTACGGTAGAAAAAGGATGGAAGACGTATCATACAAGGTGCCACGACAGTAGGACGTGACTAGGTGATTATGCATCAGTCTGTTGCAACTGAATTACACCCAGAGCAATCAAGACTCTCTCGGAAGCGGCTTCCATGGCTGCGCCACGAGAAGGTCCGTTTCCACGACCCCATTCGACCTCTTTCACTGTACTGAAGCGTCGGTCACAGAAAGGAGTGATTAAAAGATTCACACACGGTACGCAATTGCATGCCAGTTAGGCCGGTTATCAGGACCCTCAGACCATGTATCCCAAGTCAGCAGGCTACGTGGATTTTCTCTGTAGACCTCTTGAATGTAATTATTCAGTGTCTGGCGGTAATCTATATATATCTCGGTGAGGAAACAATCAAATGGTGAACGACCCGCCTACTTACGAACAACTTGTTCCATTGCAGTTTGATAAAAGTAGTACTGGTCGTATTCTGACCAGAAGAGCCAAATTGAAGACGATCAAGTTGACGCGCTCCTTATACTCTGCGGGGTCGGCAGTGCCAACATTTCGTGCGAGGACAGGATGGAAAATCCACAGGTTGGTGTCTGAGCGAACAAGGCAAACGTTTGTTCCCCGGAACCCGAGTGTTCTATCACTGTGATTTGTGTTGCCGAAAGAAAGGAAAAGAAGACGAACACAGATTGGCCTTCATTTTATCTCCAGGCGCTGCATTGAAATTTACCAAGCTGTAAAGAGATTCCCGAGTGCGACTTGTAGTTCGATAGCACTGGAACTATTACCAGCGACACGACATTCGCAGCACCCGTCGATCATTCCGCTGAGCGGTATGTGTCCATTACCGGGACAAGTTTTTGAGAAGGAGACTTTGCTTTGTTACATAATCATCACCAGGACTCGACAGCATGGCTCTCCTCAATTACTCGGGTTTACACAGAACCTCGGACAAAAAGCTGCGCCGCCTTCTGGTTCTTCAAAATATTGTCCGAGTCATTTCATCCCGCCACACTCTTCAGACCCCGTTCCGGATGTTCAACGCGCATTCCACATGTTCGCGCAATCATCGACCACTTGACTAGACTACACAGCGAGGGCGGCCCATGCCAACCTGGATCACACACCGCATGGCTCTCAAACGACACTGCCTCGTCTCCAGCTGCACCAGATCCGAAACTACCATGACGTCCCAATAGTCGACTTGTTGAAGCAACAAATACGTGCTTGAAAACGTTGTCGCAAGCATGTAGCTTCTCCGTCCAATCCCCTCTGACCCAGCTGATCCAGATGGGTACCTGTCCGAAAGAGAATCCCCTCCTGACGGATGGTATTATACAAGTCACGGGCATCTGCTTGGCCGCCCCCCGGCGTTTCCAATCCCCCCCTCCAGGACCCTCCCTACGTTGATGGACCTTGGAGCGATCTAGTGCAGATACCCGACATGAATTCCTCGTGGTCACTTTCTTTCTCTCGCTTCTTCGCTCCAAGCAGTCCGATCGATATTGCGTGTAGCGAGCGCGCCTTATTTCATCCAACTTTAGCCATTTCGTGTATTATTCCCCAAGTTTTATGGCAACGCCGCGATCGTGCAGAGCGCCCACCAAAAGCAGCATCCAGCTAATTTCAGCATTGCCTTTGAACAAGACCGCCGTTTTTAATGTCTTTGCGATGTCTCCGCTGCTAGATGGTATAAAATCACTGTACGACTATGGGAGTCAGCTCAAGTCATAATGTCCTCTGGTATGTTCTTCGCCTTGGGATGTGTTCATTCGTGCTCATCTTTCTAGCCCAAGACCCCAACGTTGCGCTCAACAACTGTAAGTCAAGCAGGCACCTGCAGAGCGACACGGCTTAACAAAATGTAGACTTGCAGTCCAATGGACGAGCAGCTGCTCTCAGTTGGAAGGATTCGACCTCTGGGCCAACACATAGTCCAGAGTGGAAGTCGGTGTGCAAAAGTGAACGTTTCTCTGTTTCATGTGTGTGGTCTAACCGGATTCTTGCAGTCTCTGGCAAGGAGTATGGAGTAGGTTTCGGGACTCATAAACATCTTGCGCGTGGTGCAGCGGCGGCAATCGCTCTAAATACGCTGAAATCTGAAGCAGAGAGCGAGCGGGGGTGACATCACGCGGTGACTTGACTAGTTCCAATTTCCACATTTTCTGTCTGCTTTTCTCCACGTCTTGTTCCCTTTAACCTCTAGTCTTTATCACTCTGCATTCTACGGTGTAGCTTTGCTCCTAGATCACGTCCTGGAGACCTGATATTGGTTTTCACCGCATTGCGTGACCGTGAAAGGATCAAGCCTGTGTGAATCAATGATGTGACATGATATGAACAACACGATGTCCATTTTTTTTTGTTGCAACCAACACCGTCGTGCGCAACGGTCCGACATTGCCTTACCAACCTCAACCCATGTACGTGCATGCTGCTAAATTTGTTTCAGGTTCCTTTTAGAATTAAGCCCACTGAGATTATCGTTCTGGTGACTTACCAATCGCCGGAATATTGCTCTTGATCCTCTCGATCACCATGGCGGAGTTGTTCTTTGACGCTACAGGCGACTCGGATAGCCGGCTGAATCCATGCCATCGCGGCATCATGGTCACCGGGACATAATTATTGCTTTATCCCTCCAAATTTGGGCTTGTCTATCTACACATCAGCGCAAGTCACGGACATTGCAATCCAACCAGCCTGGTTCGTCTGCTTTCAGGCTACTGCGCATGCTCACCTCGTGCAGTGTGATTTATCACGCCGTGATGGGCTTCCATACCATCAGTGATGCATCGAGATTACCCACAAGTCATCAGATACAGTCACGGAGCAATAAGCAAACATACTCTGGTTTTTTGTCCGTTCACTTGACTCCAAGTCACCCGAGGTCGGCGGAATATGCGACACGCTGCATCGACTTTTGGAGGTCTGTACTAGCGATGGTTCTCCTAACGGTTACATGGTCCCGATCTCAGCTGATGCCTCGTCAGCCAGCATGAATGTGCGCGCCGGATAATCTGTTAGTAAGCCCCCGGCGCCGTTCGTCGTCAGGTCCCGGTTTTTAAACGAGGCGTTCAAGAAAGTTATCGATCAAGAAGCGACGTCTTTGTTGCTAATGCCAACTTTCTCCAACGTTTTCGGATTCAGGGACGGTTCCGTGGAAACAACTCACCAACCAGTGCTCCAGCGTTAAGTGGAGCAACCATGTATGTATTCGCCGATGGAAACCATGACTTAAATACGCAGCAGGGGCTGACTGGGAAGGACCCTCAAGCCCATACACTATTATCGCAGACAAATTTCTCAACCATAGTACTTCCGTTTCATAACATGGCTAATGGCAGTAGGTCGAATTTCGTATCCGTTGACTGGCACAATAGCTCACAGCCTTGTAGGATATATCACAGCTCTTCACAATTGTGAGTGGGTGTCGCGATCGATGTGTGCATTCCTCATCACGGGATAGATTTTCAAGGACGCGGTGAGAAACACTTGCTGAGCTGGAAAGAATCTAGTGAAGGCCCTGCAAATGCTTTGATGTGGACTGCAGTGTGCAAAGGTATGCCATTGGCAGGGATCGAGACGGCGACATCCTTGATCATATGCTCTGTTTCAGTCAGGGGTGAGGCTCTAGGAACTGGCACTGCTACCCAGCTTCGCATCGCCAGAGAGCAAGCTGCACAATCCGCCTGTCAGACGTTAGGAATAACACTGGAGGCAGGGCAGTCCACGCAAGGGTGAGAAATTGTAGTTTAACACATTACCAAGTTGTATCCGAGTCGAAGAAAAGACAGAACAACGAATGGTCATTTCTCGTCGAAATACTAAACTGTGGGCTTTGTATACAACTCAGTCTACACACCAATATACTTGTTCAATCGAAACCGAGGTCATCGTCGCGGAGTTTCTAAAAAAGGAAGGACCAGGACAGTGGCAGTTCACGCGCTACAAGCACCGCGCTCGCTGCAGCTGCCACACACACCCGTCCTTGAAGCTTTGAAGTTTGACGGAAGAACGTCGACCATGTCGCGACGTCTTATGCCATATGTATTCGCTGGTCTATTTGGTGCGGCATTTATAGAATAGACAATTTTCCGAGCTCACTTGCCATTCAGGTGTTGTCTCGGGCGTGTACATTTTCAGACCCGTCTTTGAAGAGACCGTTGCTACAAGGTGGGCACTTGAATCGAGACATGGCAGAGGTACTGGTACTAACCCTTTGGTCTCCAGTGAACGCCGGAGTGCCACAGGGACCGTCAAATCACCGGACAAACCAGTGCAATCTGACACTGCTCCTCGGCTAGGACAATAGGTGCTGTTGCTGTCCATTAGGTGTATTCGAATCTGTGCAACTGCAGCTTTGCCATCTCAAGATTCATGTTCTTTTTTGTCATCGAGTACAGTTCGAGGGCATACAGGTGCACTACATCGGAACCACGCACATGGGATGGAACGATTGGTTTACGGATTCGCATTCAATGCTAATAAACGTGGCGAAGTTCCCGCTATCTCCATTGTTCTGCGCGCAATCACACCATACACACCCCTTCACCGTCGATCGACGTCCATTCTCACCGTCCCGTTAGTGCCACCGACTGTGGCGTCACGGCGTTCCCATATCTTTCACATATTTCTCAACAGGGATCCAACATGCAGTCAAAGATCCTCACCTGCAAAACTGTCTCTCCCAAGAAGATCATCTCTTTGCGAGTCTCTTCGACGATGAGGTCCTGAATTTGGAACCACTTTTCGCCCTCGCCCCCTCCACTTCCCACTCGGAGATGAACCTTCCAGACCGTATTTTCCTTGTCACGGGTCGTTCCCGCTACGGATTCGTGAGTAACATTCGCGATCAAATCGTAGACTGTGGGGGGATGCGAAGGTGGCGCATCAAGGTCTACAGAACAAACCGTGTCGACGAAGATCCGTACGGAGATGTGATTAGCAACGTTGTTACATGAAAGATCGACAAAGCGTACATTCGCGGAAATCAACGCCCCTGAGGGGGAAGGTGACGATTGTTGGATTTTTCTCCTCTACAAAGATATTCTTGGTAAACCGTTTGTAGTGCAGAATGATATATCGTGGGAGACGCTGGCATTTGTATCGTCGCAGCTGGCCTGCCGACTCCTTTGGTGGTGCGTGAACTATATAAGTGACGTAGGAAGCGTGTCCAACATGAGGTGTTTACCTGCGTGGTGACGCCATCATATTTGGCCAAGACGGAATGTATACTAACCTGTGGGATGATGTTTTTCTCGACTGCGTCCTGGAATAATGGTGGCGGCGGAAGATCAACTGCCAAGAAGAGGAATGGTGATACCGTTGACTTGATGTCTGGCGCGCGGAAACCATAAATCGGAATGAGCACGACTGATGATCTTGGGTGCTAACCTCTGTCAATATCAAATTTCGGCTTTTCGCTGCCAGCCTCGTCAGGGCGTACGATGACTTGCTGAGTCTCTACGCGAAGCTCTCCCTGAAAAGTTGAGAATATGACACCTGCGGAGGTAATGTATTATAGACACTCTGCAGCTGCGACCTGTACTCACTCGAGTTCGTTCTCTTGGTGCCGCCTAGACCAGTATGAAGGTGATTAAGAAACCAACCGAGGAATTCGACTGGATCTCCTTGTTTTTCTAATGAGTATTTTCCGGAGCTGGCACGATTGACCTCCTGCAGGAACTCATGTGGACTAACTTGACTCTTGAAAAGCCGCGGATTCCATATTTTTTTTGCAAGGGCTGCAAATCTTTTGACGAGCTCCGTTTCTTTCCCTTTAAAATCCGATAGGAGCAAGTAGTCTCGAAGTGGCGGGACATGAAGAAGCGAATGTATAATGACATTCATATGATCGTTACGCTTGATGTTGTTCAGACCAACGTAACCTTGCAAATAAGGTTTGTGTGCGAGGTCGTAGGATGGTCTGGATATATGGGAAGCAGAGGAGAGGCTCGCTATCGATGCTTTGGTAAATTTGGGGTTCAACACGAAAGCAATATCTTCAAGCGAAGGGTCAGATACAAGGTAGCCATCTGGGAGCACATAGACCTGATAGTCCAATAGGGGTGAATCGCCGCGACACGTGCGAAGGGTGAGATTGACCTTTGTCGCCTCGAGATTGATGAACACGTGATGGTCATCGTGAATGGAGTGAGCATATGCATATGAGCTGCGGCCACGGCCTTGGAAATACTTTCCACAAACAAGGCAGCCGTATATGTTAATATTAGAGGTCGAGACTGAGCATACTTTCTCAAAATCAAAGTCAAGCAATGCCCTGTTAATCTGCGAAGAATAATGAGTGTTTCAGGAGTCGAGGAGGCGTGCTGGCATACGGTGTCAAGGTATAAGTCCGACGCCTTGTGCTCGTGTGCGAGGGCTGTAGCATCTACCGAATACGCATCATCTTCAACATCCGACCCAGGGACAGGTGATGCATTTCCGTCGAGCTTGCTGGTTGGCGGCGCGTAGCTATTTTTCTCGGAACCAGACACGACTAGGCCGTCCTCTAACCTTGCGCGTTTGCTCGGGGGCTCGTCGTCGTCGTAGGAGGACTGTTTTGAGGATAATTTGACGTCTGAGCCAGACATGAGGAGAACGTCGAGAATGTCTGGCAGGTCGATTACATAATCCACGGGTTCATGCTTTGCACTCGCGCTTCGTTGCGTGTGCTGTCTTGTCCGGCGCGTTCAAAGCTTTGCGCGTTCGCCTCAACAACAAGCGCGCATGTCGTTCCTCAACCAAAGCCGTCACTGCTGCTGGATCCGAGCTTAAAGTCCCTGCTTCACGATGCCGACGTATCTTTGATGCCCAAGCAGAGTGAGGCAGAAGTGCCAACGTCAGCATCTGCGCGAGAACTGCGGGCACTCGAAAATGACTCAGGCGAGATTGAATACTATGACATGGACCACGAAGGCTACCTGATTGAGGATGCACCGCCCAGGGAGGACCGCAAGTCACCGGCAGCACGGTTCGGCAGCGACGGGATAGGTACTGTGGTCCTGTCCACGGAACTACAACGCACGGTCACTGCGCTCATCGAGGGTATGTTCTCGTTGTTGTTCTCATGTTTGAATAACTGTGATCGTGTATAGGTACAAACAAGACACTTTTACACAGTGACGCGAAACGTCTATTTGCTGAACAGGATGTCTCAGGAGAGAATTGGTCAACGGCCTATAATGTGGAATATAAAAACCGTCGGCAACGGTATCAACACTCAGTGCGGGATGGAACTGCATTCGCTTCTGTCATCCTCCCTGCACATTATGCTGCCATATATGCGGTATTGCATCACGTGAAGCACAGATTAGGCCCGTCATGGAGTGTGGACAGGGTAATCGATTGGGGTTCTGCCACGGGAAGCGGGCTCTGGTGCGGTCTGTCTTTCGTGAAATCATGACTGTTCATCAGAATTCTGCAGGGCAGCATTAAACGCGTTTCAGAAACCATCTACAGCACCAGGAGAGGGTCCATTGTTAGCCAACTCCACCATTATCACATATCTTGGTTTGGACCGACGCGAAGGCCTCGTATCGATAGCCAAGCAGTTGCTGCAAAGTAAATGCGTCGTGTTCCAATCCCTTCATTCAAGCTTGCTCAAAGTGTTGTATAGAAGCTGAGCTTGGCGCGTTGTGCGCTACATGGAGAAAGTCCTTCCATGAAGAATATCGCGTTGACCCTGCTGATGGCCACTCAACAATTGCACTCTCAGCTTTCATGCTGTCTGCACAGCCATCGCCTCTCGCCAAGAAAAATATGGTAAAGGAAATGTGGGACAGTGGTGCACAGACGATCGTATGTCCCGTTCTCCCTTTGAAAACCGGCGAATTGATCGTACTTAGATCCTCATCGATCATAACTCTCCTGCTGGTTTCCAAAATATTGCAGAAGCCCGTCATCTTTTGCTTGACCTGGGTCGCAAAGAGATTGAGAACCCCAAAATGATGGAACAGGCCTTTCTGGGTTCGCATGTCATCGCGCCGGTAAGTCGTTGACTTGTGTATGCGAGAATACGTCATGGATCGACTTTTCTATTTCTCCCCACATTTGAAAACGCGACATTGTCCCCGCATCCACTTGTCCTCTGTGATTTAGTGCCCACATGATCGCCCCTGTCCCCTCCAATATTATGGCCCTTCGGGTCTCGCCTGTGGCTTTTCTCAACGTCTTCAGCGCCCCACGTTTGTTCGGCGCACGAAACGTGCAAAACAAGGGCATGAGGACGTCGGCTACTCATACGTTGTCGTTCGGCGAGGACCAAGACCTGAAAGCACATTTTTAGGTGAAGGGGGACTATTGGTGGGGAGAATGGGTGGAGTGGGGAAGGAGGCGCTACAGCGAAAGATAGCTGAGACAGGTGTGCTAAGGGAATTGCAATATGCGCATGGCCATACCAGTTTTGACCCGCAAACACCGTCGTTCTCGACG
>JBBPPV010000203.1:0-10176 GCA_038092115.1 Leccinum brunneo-olivaceum
GACGCAACCCAGATGGGTGCACACACCGAGCATGACCAGCCACTCGGGTTTCTTTGTCCGATTCTCGTCGCTCTCTGGGTCCCTGAACGATTTCCAGTTGGCACTCCTTGCCTCTTGAATCTCGTCAGGTGTGCGGTGACGAATGAAGACGGGCTTTCCACGCCATTTGATGATCACGTTTTTGCCCTCTGGGATGCTGGTAAGCTCGACTTCAGTCTTTGCAAGTGCAAGTACGTCGGCAGAGGCTGCCATCGTTTCAAGGAAGCCGGTGATAGCAGACTTGGCGACGGAGGCGGAGAGGACGCCGAGTGAGCCGACCATAAAATAAGACATGGCACGGTTGGCGTCGTCAGACTTGGGGCGGTATGCGGAAAAATCGGGAACCTCTGGAGTGTCTTTTGCAATGGCAGAGGTGTGAAGTAGACGGGGCTGGTAAAAGGACGTTGTGGTCGGTGCTTTTGTTTTTTTTTTAAAGAAAAAAAAAAAGGATGATTGGCAAGAGTAGAGAAGATTACTTTCGGAGCATGCTTACAAGCATAAGTCCTGGAGACGAGACCAGCAGGCGTCGACTTTACGCCTCCAGTAAAGCTCCTTGGCGCATCCGAGCGAGGTCCAGTAGCATGACCGTGGCCGTCTTCGGGAGCACGAGCGGCGAGGTTAAGACGTGGTGCACTGGGGAGGCCACTTGGAAGTGCGCGAACGGTGGGGACGAGGTTGGCTGATTTTCTGACGGCTTGGAAAGAGGCCATCTCTGGCGGTGTTGAAGGAAAGGCTCGTTTGAGACACCCGCTTATTTCCGAGTTGTACAGCCACACGATTTACTACCACGCGTCCATCTCTGGCACCTTGTAACCGAACCAGCCGTCCGCCCAACTTTCCCGCATGAACAAGAACACAATCCACATCACCCATTTCTTGACAAAAAACCCGAGCGTACTGTGTTCCTTCTTCAGACTGCCTCGGCGGTTTGCCTCGTCTACGATGTCATTCACCCGACGCTGTCGGTCCATCTGAAACGTGGACAGCATGGATGTCCAGTCCACTTTAGAGGACGCGGCAGTTCCCATTTGTTTTCGCAAAAGGTAAGCAAGGTATCCCGCATCCTCGAGCGCTTGAGATGCCCCCTGTCCAGAGTGGGGGGGCATAGCTATGGAGCCAGGTGTGCCAACGCGACTTTTAAGAAGTGAGATCCTACATACCATGAGCAGCATCACCGATGAGCACCGTGCGCCGAGCATGCCATCTTTCCAGCTTTCGAACTTGGAATAATGGCCACACGAATAGTGGATCATCGGAAGCTTCTGCTGCAGCGATCAACTGGGGAACCGGGAATGCCCAGTCCGAGTATCGCTCTCGCATCTGTAAGTGTCACCATGAGCAGCGGGATCCAGAGAGAGGGACGTGCTTGCCTCGAGCATAGCCTCATTCTTTGGAACTTTCCATTCTTCTTTCTCTCGGTCTGGTGCTTCGTGTGTCGTCCACCTGGAGCTGACGTGAATATGGATTGCACCCACCACCCCCTGGTGATACTCACCATCCCACCATCTTCTTTTCTTTGTCGAAAACTGCCATACCGACGAATCCCTGTCGCCCATGCATCATCACACACGGCCGTTCCGGAGTAATCAAGCTCGATAAGCCGGGCACGCTATCAATCATGACTAGAGTGCCTATGCCGACCAAGCCGCTGTATTCTGGCTTGGGCACGGAGAGTCCAAGGCAACCGTACATGCTTTGAAAGGGCCGTCAGCATGGGGTCACCTTTGCTAGATGATTTTACCTTGGTCGGATCGCGCTCCAAATACCATCTGCTCCAACCAACAGATCGACCTTCTTTTCCTGCGGTTGTCCATTCTGGATCCAGCGCACGAGCACACCGTCGTCAAATTCCTCGATGGACTGTGCCCGAGCATCCCACTTGACATCGAGCCGCTGTTTCTCTACTGCGTCCAGCAAGACGTCATGCAGGTCGGAGCGCATGACCATGGTAGAGGAAAACCCATAGCGTTCCTCCGAACCTTGCGGGACCTTGCCAATAAGTCCGCCAGCTGAATCGTTAATCGTTATCCAGGGTACTTGGACACCGCTATCCCGCTGAAGAAGTGTGCGAGCTAAACCAAGTCCATTCAAGACATGCATTCCATTAGGAGCCAGCATCAAAATTCCGCCTTCAGCGACTGTAGGTCGGCATGGGCGTCCTTCGAGAATGATGAGATTTGTGTCCAGGCGTGACAGAAGCAGTGCAATCGCCGCCTAGACAACTGATGGTCAGCGTCGGCTCGAGAAATAACGGACGATGGACTTGCCCCTGATATCCCTCCCCCTGCCACGATGATCTCGACCATTCACTGACTGTGATAAACGAACGGGGATACCTTACTATTGTCAGCAACATATCTTTATATCCTCGACTTTCTTCCTGCCGATGGGACGCGTTGGTCCATGCCGAGCGTTGGCTTATATGTATTTGGATGACGTTGTAGATCGGCAAAGTCGCTCTTGCTGTGTCGCAGTAAATTATAAAATCTATTCAGTCTATCTATATTTCTATGCATCGCGGGTAATTCAATGTAAATGTTTCTCCAAGCACGAAAACACGCGTTGCTTGGGGTATTTTGGTGCAACCGCGAGACCCTGTTGCTTCGCCCATCTCCTGACAACGCTAGGATCTGTCTCGCATCTGAGATGATGCCGGGAAATGAATGGAGTACGACGCACAATCCGTGATAATGCCATCTGCGCCAAATCGAACCAATTCGTCAATTTTGTCGAGACCATTCATCTGTAAAAAGAACCGAGTCAGCGCACGGACGTGCAACCTAATGCCGAAAACTGACTGTCCATGGCTTGACACTCAGACCAAGAGCGTGAGCTTCCCGAACCATGGCTTGCGTTGTGAAATTGAGGTCGTCTTCAAAGGTAACGAACGAAGGCATGAAGCACGTCCCACATGGCGACAGAATGTCTGCATTGATAGCCCGTGCAGCCTGGGCCATCTTCTGACCAAGAGATGGGCCCGGGAAGCTGTCAAGATGTAAACCACCAAGCCAGGGGCTGGGGTTGTTGTTCAGCGTGAAAGCTGTCTTTCTGTTTGACGTCAGCGGGACCAGTAGGATCAGGCATCAGAGAGACTTGCTCGTCAATCAATGCTGATGTTGGGATGAGAGGATCGAGTGCCTGTCGGAATCCAGCGTTCAAAGCTTGCTGTCGACTCGGAAAATATCGTTACCTTCATCGCGACTAGCGTTCTCCAATCAAAACTCTGATACTAATTCCCAGCGTCAGGAGACCATCCGAATTTAGATGACAGGACTCACTGTAATGGATCTGTAATACGCGCTAGCAGAGAAGATTGCATGCTGCTTCTGTACGAAATCCTCGACTCTCGCGGTACGATCAGAGTACTCGGGGTTGATCTTTGATTCTATATTCCACAGAAGCTGGTGCGAGGGATCTGCACACTCCACAAAGTCAAAAATTTCCTGGAGTGTTGCTATGCGAGCTCCCGGATAGAGAAGTTGTTGAGCTTATGACCAACGTTATCATCACTCGCATCAGTGGGGAGACAAGGGGGCCATACGAAAGTCAGGCTGCCGTTTTGATCCACAGTCGAGGGTCTTTATTTGAGCTAACGTCAAGTTTGCAATAAACTGGCCAACATATGGGTATGTGGGGTCGCCAGGGAACTTGCAACAAAGATGAGGGTATAGAATCATGCAGGTGCCTGGCGACCTACAGCAGGACGAGTATCTTTACACTTTTCTGCTATTATCTGGTTGTCATGCCATACGACGACCTCACCATCCTGCATGATTGAGATCCCAGAATGATCGGCGTGGAAGAGAACACTGACCAACGTGATGCCATTATCCAGCTCTAGAGTCGTTGCGCCATCAATAAGTCCCCTGTTTGCAGCATATGCAACCAAACTATGCAAGCGTCACACTTGCAATCATACCAAGCAAAGCTCTGCAAAGTGCTCTCGGCCGTGTTGCCCCGTCCGCCTCGATGGGCCTGTTGGGGTGTACGTTGGGAGGCGGGTACTGACAGCGAGTGAAGATACGCAGACCTGTACATCGAAAGGTTTGTTTGATATGAATGTATGTTGTGTTGGCGAAGCCTGCACGACTTTTAGAAAAGCAGATATTAAGAATGGGAGAGCAAGCATGGGGGTTTGGAGTCAGCAATCGCTGTGGAGAAACTCGGGTTTCATCTAGACGGAGAAAACGGTCTTATTGGCCCGCAAGAATCGACCACTGCCGAGACGAACGTTCTTGGCTGGTCGGGGGAACATTTTCAAGCATGACGCAACTTACTTGATTTGGCTGTGTAGTCAAACGTGCAAGTGTATGACAAGACAGGAACACAGGATTTATAGGCAATCAGTCTGATCCAACCTGGAATCGCAACCATCGCGACGGGGTCGAGCACCGTGTCGCTAGCCCTGTGTCCATTACCGATATCAATAGAGGCATTGTGATGACAGGGAGTGGTAGAGCGAGCGAACGAATCTTCAGGGGTGTCCTGGACGTCAGGGTCTCAATGTACCATTTGTTGATGAATTTATTTTACAGACTGGATTGTTTTGATCACGTTAGCGGTCAGAAATATCTGGGCCGACATTTCCTAGCCCAAGGTTCTTGAAATCGTCACGTTCCATGAGTCCTCTGTGGTACGACACCAGTTGATCAAAAGAGCGAGATAGGGCAGAGGTCTCACTTGGACATTCTACACTCGAGATATTGTTTGCTGAATGCCCTGCACGGTGTGGACGTGCTAGAATTTTTCTTGAGGCAGGCCATGTATTGGATCATTTTGTCTCTGCATTCACCTAGAACCAGGTCAAATTGACCAGGATGCATCAAGATGGGTCTGTACCGTCGTGGTCAAGAGGGAAAGAGCCACGGTCGGGTGGAGTGGCCTGAAAGCCGACATTGATCGATGGGGGACGTCCAAACGACATGAGTCACGTGAAAAGATGTACTGGTACACGACCGCTCAACGTTGCCTGCCTTTACCCTTTGCTCTGCTGCCCTCGTCGCTGCCCTCGTCGTCACGGTTCGTCCCGGATGTTGATGCTTGGGATTCAGTGTTCAAAGCAAGTAAATTTCTACCCTTGAGCAGGATGATCTCTTTGAGCCATGCATTTTCTCGACGGAGATCAGTTGCCTCGCGTTCAAGTTCCTCTGTCCTTTCGGTCAAGTCTGAAACTGTACGCTCGAGGCTGAGCGACCTGAGTTTCTTCTTGACTCTAAATCGCGCTGTGTCGCGTTAGAACGACGGATCCGTCATGGACGGCGCACGCGCTCACCCGAGGCAGCGGTATTTCTGCGTCGCTTGTCTTCAGTGACAGATATCGCATCCTCTGGTCCCTCTGCAACTTGTGAAGTAGAAGGAGCAAGCTGTGAAGGACTGGCGCTTTGTGTTCCAGGTATCGGCTGGTTTAACGAAGGGGGAGGGGGTGGCCAGGGAGACTGCAGCGGGTATGGATGGGAAGAGGCTTGTAGGGAGAGGAGAGCGTGAATGAGGTAATTGTATGTCTCTGGGGGTACTTGGAAATACCGGGGAGGGTCCTACAACCAGGTGAGCGATGTCACAGGTACAATGAGAGACGACGCACATTGTCATGGGTGTTGTCTTTGTGGTGTTCCATGGAGTGCCATCGCTGTGTTCGACGGTGAGGAGGCCATCATATCGCCATACCGTCTCATAATGACGGAAATGTGTTATGTAATCGATATATGACTTGTTCCTCCTCCACCATGGCGAGTAGTACCATCGCGTTGATGTTGAACGACTTGTATTGAACGTCCTTGACAGCTCATCAGGATCAGGTCAAAGGACGGAAACTTTCGCTTCGAAGTGTCCCCTTTGAATGACATTCATCTCCTCGTCCAAAAGGCACCTTTTTTCCATTTCACTCCGTGTATCCACCTGACCTCCCTCCAGATCATCCAGACTGCCAGCAGGAACATCCACCCAGAGTCTATCACCATCTCAAACCAGCCACGAGGAAACGAGACCCTCGTCACTCATCTCGCCGGTCGCACCTTGCAGTCACTCGGGTTGAAGTACGCTAAACGCTGTCTCTACGCGTCACCCTGCTTATCATCGCTCCAGACATGGCGATCTCATATTTGTCAACTATCAGGATCTACCCACATCCACCCCTCCAGACCCCGTGTCCCCCAGCCCCTCAAAGCAAACCAATGTTTGGGACAACGTGCAAGAGGATCCAGTCGATTCCTATTGGCGATCAAGGGACGGAAAAATTCCCCGTGGTCGTGACTCGCGCTTTTGTAAACACGCGTCGAATGGCATGTGCGACTACTGCATGCCCTTGGAACCATATGACGCGGCCTATCAAGCTGAGCACAGCATAAAACATTTGTCATTCCACGCATATCTCCGTAAAATCTCTCCAAAGTCATCCTCCGCTGCTCCTCAGGGCTTTCCCCCTCTTTCCCCCACTTCCTACAAGGTCAAGTCCCCCTGTCCCACAGCCAATCACCCACCCTGGCCATCAGGAATATGTACTGCTTGTCAGCCGTCTGCCATCACCCTGCAGTCTCAGCCCTTCCGAATGGTAGACCACCTCGAATTTGCAACACAATCTATTGTCGATCGATTCCTGCAAGCCTGGAGAGCAACGGGTCTTCAACGTTTTGGTTGGCTCATGGGTCGCTATGAGCCTTATAATGAAGTACCCATGGGCATCAAAGCCGTGGTAGAGGCAATCTATGAACCCCCACAAGAGGGCGAGCTCGATGGCCTCACTCTAGGTATTCCATGGGAAGACGAACACCGCATCAGGGAGCTTGCAAAATCAGCATCAACCCCTCTGTCGATCATCGGGTACATTTTCACGGATCTCGACCCAACTCGAGAGGATCGGTCCAAGAATGTCTTCAAGCGACACGCTCAATCGTATTTTGTCTCTTCACTCGAAGCTATCTTTGCTGCCACGGTTCAAAATGTGAATCCCACCCCATCTCGATTGTCCTCGAGCGGAACGTTTGGCTCTCGAATGGTCACCGCCATTCTTACTGCAACAGAAGATGGCCAGGTTGACATTTCCGCCTTCCAAGTTTCAGAGCAAGCTTGTGCCATGGTGACAGCAGATATGATCGAGGCAAGTGTAGAAGCCGGCATCGTCCGAATAAAGGAGGAGGACCGTAGCCAAGATTCCGCCCGTTACGTCCCTGACGTGTTCTATCGATACAAAAATGAATACGGACTTGAGGTGAAGAAGAGCGCCAAACCCTGTTTTCCAGTGGAATATCTTCTCGTCAATGTAAGCTGAACTCCCCTACAGTACGAAAGGCATTATTGAGAAGTTCTCGACAGGTTACCCACGGCTTTCCGCAATCACCTAGCCCAATGTTTCAATCGACGGAGTTCGCCATTGAACATCGTCCTGGACTTGAAGATCAGCAGATCGAGAGCATTCTCGGTTCGATCAACAGTCTAGGGTTCCCATCTCTCGAGGATACGCGGAATGGCGCTAAACGTCTCGAGGTTGCGAAATGGCTTAGTGATTGGCACTTGATTGCATTCCTGGAAACTACCCAGCTGTTGTCGCCAGTATGGTTTATGTCGTGATTCATGCATCCAACTAACCGCAACTCTGAAGGATGACATAAAGATTCTTGTGCGGACAGTCACTTCGCCCCGACTGTTGGAAGATCCCACCGTGCTAGACGCCTTCATGAAGACGGACGGATGGCAGACTCTGGTAACCTTTGCCCGGGAAAGCGCTCGTGAGTTCTCCTGCATAATATGACAATATCTCCTGTATACGATGTTATGCCAAACAGCTGCTCGTCCAACAACGTCTGCTCCCACGGAGTTGGGGCATCATGATGACATCCCCAAAGAGATTTTCGATCAAATAGCCGCGGAGGAGGCTCAGAGTCGAGGAGGGGGAAGCTCTCGAGTCAGGATCTGTCCTCACTGTACTTTTGAAAACGTGCACGGAGGACATGATTGTGAAGTTTGCGGATTACCACTAGGCTAGGTTGCAGAGATAGACGATCATGTAGGAAAATGGCAAATGTCAAAGTGGAAATGTATGGCTACCATTACAGAACTCGGTCCACATTATCGCTGATGTGACACACATGCGACTAGAGTATAGATTTAAACATGAATGGTGTTCTGAATGACTGAGGAATTATCAAGGTGATGGTTCCCAATATGGGGTCCATTGTCTCTGCAGGGATAAATCAAAAGTAATGCTCAGGTCAAGATCCACCACCCAGCGATCAAAAGGCCGAAGAGGACACCGAGAGCACGGAGAACGATGGCAACAACGAGCGCCTTGCGTACTGCAGCATAAAAGTTGTTCAGCGCAGTTCCGGACCAATTGAGGCTGTTATGAAGACAGTCCAGTACTGTAATTCAACAAACAAGGGAATGCGTACCGTCGATCGTTTGAACCGCCATCGCGGAGGCTCGTTTCCCAGCCACGTACAACTTCGCGGTAGCGCTTTCCAAAGACCCTGATGCTGGATGAGCAAAGTGATGGATAGGAGCACAAGGCAAGCATAACATACCAGATCCAAAAGTTGACATCTGGGTACGAGAACCGGGGAAATACGCTGGCAAGGCTGGGAGCAACAGCGTCGATGCGCATACCTTCATTGACGACAGGTTGAAAGGGCAGTTCCAGGCCATGTGTTTGTTGTGAATGCAGTGGTTCAGGTACCATGTTTGCCATGAGGTCCAATGTCATGCCAAGTGAAAGGCCCCACAACTTGAGGTGGTGGTTGGCAATCGGTTTCTTTCGCCTTTCCGGTGTCGCCTTGTCAGATACGATCCCCTTTTCAAGTACGTCTTGGGTGAGGATGGCGTACGAAGGACTGGTTGAGAGTGCGGAATGGGATTCTGGTACATCAAAGAGAATAGCGGGAAACTGCATAGTCCCGATGAGGAGGCGAACCAAAAGTTTGAGGATAGCAGCATGGCGCGGAGTCAGCCGAGAGGCAGCATCGACTGACACGGTGGACCACTTTGCACCTGTGCCCACGAGAGGAGCTGTTCCTGGTAGCACGGTACCGACGAGCATATCGAGGGGGATCCAATGGATATGAGTGCCCTCGGCTGGTTCGATTGAGATAGAGCGGGGGGTGAGCTGCAAGAAGACAAAAGGGGAGAGTATCATGAGTAATCGTTTGCCTAGAGAAGTGGTGATTTCGCGGTCATCAAGTTGTCCGATACATGTAAAGTCGCGCTCGGCGAGATCCAAACCGATTTCCTCCCAAGTTTGTCGCATGGCTGTAAGGTATGATGAGAGTATGAGGAGAGGGTGATCAAGGGTGAAGTACCTGTGTAGAGACCGCCTTCGTCGCCTTCTTCCATTCTTCCACCTGGAAAGGCAAGGTGCGCTTCGGCTCTACTAGTGCGATGAGTGGTGCCCTCGCCCGGCAAGCTGGTTTTCAGACCATGCGAAGACGAACCGCCGTCTCTCTGCAAGAAAAGGATCTCCGGACGAGCAGCAGTGTCCTTGACCCAATCGAGATCAAAAAACTGGCTGAGGGTGGGGACGGCAGGATCATCTGTGGGAAGGGATGACGAGGATGCGATGCGAATGACAATGGCCACGGCAGCACGACGAGGTTCTGAGGAGGGATAAAGGAAAGAAGGAGGAGACAATAGTATAGACGCACGGGTTGCTGGGGATGTAATGATGCGAGGAGGAGTCGTGCGGATGCGATGGAGAGCACGCGACAAGAGTTTGACTTGTTTTTCTGGATAAACGGATGAGCGAGAAGGAGAAAAAGGACGAGACGGGTGACCTTTGGACATTTCAGTACAGTATACACCGACCAAGTAGATAATTCGAGCGTCGCGGACACGCACAGATTGGCGTTAGAGCGTGGTTAGTGTAGAGCGTAGTCAAAGGTGGGAAAACCCGCCAAATGAGGCGTACTCTCCCGACCATACGGACTGATTCACCTCCTGCACCTCCTTCACACGTTTGCTGTATAAAGTCACCTCTCTGTCTCTATCATTCCCTTCATTACCACCCCCACCATCGCTGCTAGACATGGGAATGAAATACCGCCGTTATCTCGCCGGCGAGCGCATCTATGGCTGTTCCAATTGCAAGACACATCTAGCGACCATTCACTCGATGATATCGCGAGTAAGCTTCTATGAGTGTTACAGTATGCG
>JBBPPV010000204.1:0-10167 GCA_038092115.1 Leccinum brunneo-olivaceum
TTGATCGAGCTCGCGAAACTGAAATGTATTAACGCTCTCCTGACAACGGATTTCACAGTACTTGGTTCACCTCACGGACCACCTTCCGCCACCATAGCATCGGGGTGTCTCTTACCTGCTTGGAAAAGACCTTTGATGGCAGTTTCTGATATGCCGTTGAGATGGATCAAGTTGATCGAGGATGGTACAGACCTTTACCAGACCAGTTGGAATCATGTCCCAAAACTTGTTACTTGGTGATTTAGATCAGTAGACAAACTTGGCGATCTGTGGGCAAGAGACTCACAAGGAGACGAGTTCCCAGGTGTAAACCCGTCGATCGTTGGCAGTTCCTGCTAGAAAAGCAGACCAATTTGCGCCCTAGATGGTCAGTGTGTGTCGGAATCCCTTCAGGGGATGGCATACGGCAAAAGGGCTAGCCCAGGCTTGAGAATCCATATCTTCGGGCATATCTCTAGCAATGACCGTCACCGAGAAGGTGGCGTCTGGATCTGTTGCAGCCATATAGGCTACAGTCAAGCCAATGACACCAGCACCAAGTATGACCAAGTTCTTCTGTGTTCCGAGGGCAGCCATCGTCGATGGTACAGTGCAAGACGGAAGCTGGGAATTTACAGCTGACGTGGGAGTGACACGAATAGATAGGGGGAAGGATGTAAGCATACAGTACAACATGAACCAAAGCCCAACATGCATGTGAATGGGTATAACTGTCTATCAACTCCGTCCAGCGGTGCAGGATGAAAGAACGATCGATAAGCGGAGTAGGATGTCATCCCCACAATGTTATTTTTCTGAGCTGGACACCACTGGTGCCATTGTTGCGTGCAACAAAGAGAGCACCCAAGCGTGTGTCTGCAAGAAAGAGGGTTTGTGGGTGGCGAATGGAAGAGACATGTACGTACGTCCGGATAAGCGGTCGCCGACGCACGGTGTTGCAGATAAGCCTGCGCCTTCTAATGCAGCCATCAATTGACCGTATGTGCCAGAGAACAAAGCATCCGCAGAGCTATTTCCTCGGGAGCGATTGGATGGATTATTAGACGGATGGTTCTCTGGAAGTGCGGTATTTCCAGGCGAACGACTCATCCCGGCATCGAGCACTGCAATGGTGATGGTGCGCTGCAAATGGATGAGTCTCTGTTTGCGACTCAGGTGTAGATGGCAGTGTTCTGGAGGAAATTGGATAAAAATTCCATGTGGGTCCGTTGAATCAGACTTTGGTGGTGGTGGTGGTGGTGGTGGTGGTGGTGGTGATGGTGGTTTTACGGGGTCTGTCTGACTCGGTTTTCGTCTTGTAAAGAGGGCCGTAAAGGGTGACCTTGGTGAGGGTGGCGGTGTCTCTATGTAACAAAAAGACTCGTCCAAGAAAGACGCTCTTTCTGGTGCAAAAGATACGTTTTCGAATTCGAGGACATAGGGGACACCGAACGAGGTGAACTTGATATCGCGAGGCATATGCAAGGTAGGTCGATAAGCGTTATTATCCAATCCAACGGCCAAATAAACGCGACGTCATGACGTCATACCATATACCTTCCTTTCTTGGAATTATCGCTGGCAATATTTATATAAACGTTGATCTGTTCGTATCGGATCGCATCATGCACTCCGACTACTTTCCTCTGACTCCTTCAGACCGCATACATCCACCCCCGATGACAACTGACCTTACCCCTACCTCTGCCCCTCCCTCCCGCGTCACCCTCCACCTCGGACACTTGCCAGACAAGAAGGACATCAAAGCTCCCTGGCCGAGAACCCCGTCAAGGGTGCGTACCACCGTGCGCGTCTTTTCTCTGCATTGACAAGTCCAGTCTAGGTCGACCCAAACAACCCCCCGTGGCCCGCTTTTCGTGGCTATCATGAATACTCTTTTGCCCACGCAACCATGGGCGTTCGTCTTCCAACCATTCTCGGAAAGGCCATCGACGATACCTCTCGCACACTCAACGAGCAGTCTTCCGAGGATCGCATCATTGACCTCGTACAGTGTCTCGAAAGAATGGACACCCTCATGGCAGACCTAAGCGGCAATGCAAAACTTAGGCCAATCATCGACGACGGTGAAGCAGACGTCGCCCTCTGGAACAAAGAAATCGCCAAATATTTCCAGGGTAAGCAAGTATCGTCCACTTTGTCTTTTTGATGTCAATCCCTTTGTCCAGGCAAAGACTTTATGAACGCGCCATGGCTCTTTGCAGAAGCCTACAAGTATCGTCGTTTGCACGAATGCTTTAGTGTAAGCAAGTACTGGAAAGATTATGATGTGTTTTACCGCCAAAAGGTATCGTATGCCACTCCACTGCATCCGTTCCAACCCCTCACCTTACTTTACAGTGTGACACATTCTCCAGGTCGGCGGAAGCAGTCTTTGAACTTTCTATGCGCTTTGCAGAACCATTCAAGCAGGCGGAAAGTACTTCTGACCAAGACAAGACAGAAGCTGAACGACTCATGTTCCTCGAATTGACCCAAGGTTTGTGTCCAACATCTCCAAACTCTCTTCTTTCATTTTTATTTCATCAGTTTGCCTGTGGGGGAACTCCACCGATTTGTCCCTGCTCATCAACATGACCGAAGAGCAGATCAAGTCTCTGCAGTCTACTGGTGGCGATCATCTCGCCGCGACAGAGAAGAATATCCTAGGAAACCACCTAAACCAGCTATGGGATACCTTTAAAGAACTCCGAGAAAAAACAGGGGGACGAATCGATTTCATCTTGGACAATGCTGGTTTCGAGTTGTATTGTGATTGTGTTTATGGTATGTTGACGGACTAGCCCCCTCAATCGCCGCCACTGATTGATGGAATGTAGCCGACTTCCTCATCCAGAGTGGCCTAGCGAAGCAAGTTAGGTTCCATGGCAAGCGGTACCCATGGTTTGTCTCGGATGTCACCCGAAAGGACTGGGAATGGTTATTGAATACCATGGTGTATGGACATCTTTTTCCCAAAGCATCAGAGGCCGAAAGGGAATCCCTTAGATGTCTCGGCTCCCGTTGGAAGGTCAGACGTGTTGCCAGTGTCGATATTTCCTGCTGAATCCGCACGTTTAGCAATACGAAACGCAAGGAAAATGGGTCTATGAGCAACATCCCTTCTGGTGCACTGGCTATACATATTGGGACCTGCACAATGAGGCACCAGATCTATTCCTCCACCTCTCTCGATCCGATCTTGTCTTTTTCAAGGGAGACCTGAACCACCGCAAGCTGACGTACGATTGCGCCGCTCCGGCGAGTACGCCCTTTGATATCGCAATAGGACCGATGTCGAGTGCAGCAGGTGCCCCAAAGGTGTGCAGCTTGCGAACCATCAAGAGTGATGTCGTGGTTGGTCTTGGAGATGATGGAGACAGGATTGCTGAGAGATTTGACAAGGATGAACCAGGATGGAAGATTAGTGGGAAATATGTGAGTGACATGCACCACACGTTTGATGTAGTAGTCGTTCCTGACTGACACGCTCACCAGGCTGTCGTTTTATTATCCGAAGGTCGTCCAGGGGAAAAGGTCCGTTTTGCATGACATCATCTCAGGATGTAAGTTACTTTTTTTTTTATTGTTCGTGCATCGTGTACTTGTCTCCTCGTTACCGAAATGTCATGCGTTGTGTTTATGGGGTCCGTGGACACTCGTTGCATGTTTGATTTTCTGTTGCTGCGAACAAAGTACACGGTCGAATGCAGACCACATGGTGTCAAACACCGACATTCTTCCAACCAGAAGCCGGCGAAATACAACTGGACCCGGTGTTGTCAGTTCAACAATGTGACCAAGTGACCATTTGAACCTTTCCTAACGGTTGCATGGGATTGTTGACATTCACCCTGCGAACATTTCCCGTCACGTTAGCCTTCATGCCAAAGTCTTATCGTTCGTTTATAGCATGGCATCTCTTCAGAAAAGCACGGCGGTAAATGTATTCTTGCTATCTCTTCCACCCGTGTCAATCTGACTGCTAAAGCACGCGCGTCTCAGTGTCTCACTGGGTCCATGTTTTCGCTCAGATTCATACGCCGATCTCGATACTGTATCGTTATTGCTATTGGGGAAAGCATTCATGACAGGTAACCTCACAAGAAAGCCACGAATAAATTAATAGCTGCCAGGTTTAAGCACAGGGGTTTTGGATCAAGTGACAATAAGCTACGTGGCTCCCATCCATTTTGGATCCACACCAGGCTACTACAGAAATAACCCGTGCAGTGGCGACCAATCCTTTCTCTGAGACTTGGTGGTGTGCTCCATGTGATCTATTCATCAGTCCTTCCCCCGTGGAGTCCATATAAAAGGCTTGGGTGAGTGGGTGCTGGCTGTTCTGCAGCCTTGGTTTTTTTATTGCCTGGTCAACAATGTTTCCTGCTGCATCCTTGCTCACCACCTTACTCCTCGCCCTCTCCATTGCGGCGACGCCAGTGGAAGTCCGCTCGCCCCGCGTCACTTTACCATTTGCCAAGCGCATCAACACTAGCGGTGGTGCGATCAATCTCATTCAGCATGACCAAGCTCGTGCTGCTGCTCTGAAAGATCGTGGTGCTGCCATCCAGAGCGGCCAGCTTGATCGTCGTGCCAGCAGCATCGCTGTCACCAACGAGGCTGTCTCGTATATTGCAGCGGTCGGAGTTGGCAGCCCGGCCACTACTTGTATGTCTTGCAGTATACATCGAGTTGCGTGACACTCACTCCGACGTGTACAGACTATTTGATCGTCGACACTGGCTCTTCCAACACCTGGGTTGGTGCCAACACGAAGTACACAGCAACGAGCACCAGCACAAACACTGGCCAGCCTGTGGTAAGCTTGAAAAATCTTTAGATGTAGATGTAACGTTATCATTTTTCCATAGTCGGTCTCATATGGCTCTGGCTCTTTCTCTGGTTAGTTCCATGTCATCACCAATTAGAAAGAGAGAACTGATTGCATATGTGTAGGAGAGGAATGGCTAGACACCGTCACCCTCAGCTCCGCGCTTACTATCACTCAGCAGTCCATTGGCGTTGCATCGACCTCGACTGGTTTTTCAGGTGTTGATGGCATTGTTGGGTGAGTGGATGTGCTTTATCTTGAATATGGTTACGAACCGCGCTCCAGTATTGGCCCTGAAATCCTCACTGAGGGTACCCTGACCAATCAGCCCAATACGCTGATCCCCACTGTCACCCAAAACCTTTATACCCAAGGAATGATATCCGAAGAGGTTGTTGGTGTCTTCTTCGCACCCACCAATACCGCGACATCCACGAATGGCGAGCTTACTTTCGGTGGCATTGATGCGACCAAGTACACTGGCACCCTGACCTACACGTCTGTTTTCTTTTCTTTTCTTATCTTTTGGCATCTGATCTAATCGTTCTAGTCCCTTGACAACGACCTACCCTGCCGCGTACTACTGGGGTATTAACGAGAGCATCACCTATGGTAGCACGACGATTTTGGCAGAGACTGCTGGTATCGTTGACACCGGTACCACTTTGATCCTGCTTGCTTCCAGTGAGTACTACACCGTTCCGACTCGGACGACATAACATTGAACGGTCTGGGATAGACGCCTACTCGGCATACCAATCTGCCACTGGTGCTACGTACAACAGAAACACCGGCTTGTTGCAGTTCACCACTACGCAATATAACAACCTCCAGAACTTGAACTTTAACATTGGTGCTGTAAGTATCTTTGAGATAATCAATCGGTCCTATCTTGATGTCATACCTTCGAGGTCACGTATGCGTTGACCCCCAACGGTCAAATCTGGCCACGATCACTCAACACCTACATTGGTGGCACTAGCACTGCGATATACGGTATCGTCAACGACCTCGGCACTCCATCTGGACAGGGTCTTGACTTTATCAACGGTCAGACCTTCCTCGAGCGTTTCTACAGTGTCTTCGACACCACCAACTCCCAAGTCGGTTTTGCAACAACCGGGTACACGGATGCTACCACCAACTAGGCTAGAAACGTGAACGGGCTTTGATGTTGTTTTTATACTGTTGTAGCGATCTCGATGTTATGGGTTCATGTATCGTGGTTTTTGGCCAAGGCAAACGGTTTTTCTCACTCCATGGAAATATGGTAGGGAAGTACTTCGGAAGAGTGTCGGGAGAGTTTGATAGCTTGTCTCATGAGCATGACCGAGGATCATATAGTCTTGACTACTGTGGGAGTGCTATGATGACAAGGTGACAATACAGCCCCAGGAATAGGATACACGGATCTAAATGAACAAACACGGATACATGGTGGGTAATGTAGAGGAGGCTGGAAATCGGGAAGAGTAACACTGATGGTGAGAATCCAGATACAGAAGCAAGGAACAAGATGTTCTCGTCAATCTATGTCCTCAATCCAATGCCCAGGAAATGGAGGTGTGCTTTGAGAGATCGCTTCCGGATGGGTGTTACTGTTCCCCCTTCCGGAGCGCGCTGAATACGAATCGTTGTTACCGCTAGAAGTACCTCCACCGCCGAAAAGAGCATGGAAGATGTTGCTACCCCCTCTATCAGAGTGTCTGGATGAGTGGGAGCGTGATCCTGATGAGGAGTTTGTGCGGTTAGAGCTGGAACTCCCGCCAGAAGGTCCTCCAGGGGAGTGATGTTGTGGCTGAGCAACGAGGGCAAATCTACTCGCGAGTGTCAACTACGATCATGTGAACAGAGAAGACGTTGAGGACGGACCTGCATACTGGACATGTACCGCTCGATTTGAGCCAGGGTAGAATACAGCCTTCATGAAAGGAGTGCTTGCAAGGAAGCGTAACTACGACCAACTCGTCCGGGTCTTCTGGGTCCAATTTGAAAGATTCTTTACATACAGCACAATCTCTTTCCAGTAATGGCGCTATGGTGGTATATTAGTACCTGGATGGATGAAAAGAAGAATATACAAGGACGAACAGTCTTCGGTAAGGACCTCTCTTGGTAGGTCACTCATGATGTCTTCTGTTGCAGGTACTGGCCTTCCGGCGGTGGCATTCTCGGCAAGTTGGGTCAATATTTGGTCCAATGCTGAGATTGTCAGATAGGGTGACGGGATGAGAAGAAGGACTGCCAACCTTCCTGATTGAAAACGTAGTCACCCCATCGGGTGGATGGAGGCATGCCGAGCAACTCCGCAAAGGGATCACCCTGGCCATGAGGATCACGACCAAATAATGCCAAGAGGTACTGGGCCATTAATGGGCCAGTGATGTCACCATTGGGGCGCATGGTGTTGGGGTTGGGGTTGTCATTTTCACGACGCATAAATCTGAGAGAGGTATGTCACGTCAAATGAGAGGATGATGAAAGAGGACGTACTCGAACATGCCAGGGACGGGACGGTCTGCAAGGGGTGGAGAGCGCCCGAGAGTATTAGGGCCACCAAGGATGAAGGTTCTAGTGCTTCCGCCACCGGGACCAGTGTGAAATTCGAAGCGAAGGCCACTGCTTGCCTACGATGGATGGTGAGCAGGGGAGTGACATGAGACGAGATAAAGTGCATACGGTGGGACTATCCTGTGTTCGCTGAGTTGGCAGAGAGTGGGAGTGGGGAGGGAGATCGTCTGTGGCTGACCAAGAACCTGAAAGAAGTGAATGATTATGTGCAAGGGTTGTAGGGCAAGGAGATAAAACACGAACGTAGAAAGCCATCGAATGCGCCGGGGATGTTGTCTTGAGCGTCAAGTGTACGATGTTGAAAGTTGCGCGGATCGTCTGTTGGATTCTCAAGCTGGGTATGGGTTGAGAGACATGTTGTAAATGTAGACAGAGAGGGAAACCTTTTCCACAAAAGATCCACGACAAGAAGCGCAGATGGGATATGGAGTCTAAAGCAGACCATGAATATACGATATTATTTTTTTTTGAGGAAGAGACAGACCATGAGCGGTCTCATTTCTGCACGACACTACAGTCAATGTGAGTCTAATAAAACAATAAAAAAGAAAGAAAGAAAGACCGACTTCATGACAGAACCACAAAAGTTCTCTGGACGACATGGATATCAAGATGGCAGCGTCGAGGATGCGAAATGTCCATATTTGGAAATGACGGTCACTTGTAATGTCACGTGATGTCAGTCTCTCCCTCTCCCTCGATGGTCTCCCTTCTCACCCTCGTTCTGCTCGTCCTCCCCGTCGCTGCCATCCCCAGCGAGTACAGGAGGGACATTCTCGACCTGCTTCGTGGCGACGCCAGCGTGTTACTCCCACCAGATCCTTTCCGAGTGACCACGACAAAGAACTTGACGAGCGCGTCCACGCCATCTTCGTCGACAATTAACTCGACGTGGACGCCTACTCCAACGCTGTGGACCGAGTCAGCTACGACTTCCATCAAGACGACCGTTTTCTCGACGCCGTCCATCTTGCCAGTGTCTGCAGCGAGTCAAGCCATCGATCACTCGAGCAAAACATGGCAGATAGTGGGCATCACCATCCTCTCCGTTCTCTTTATCGCCACATCCATCACCTGTGCCATGTTCTTTGATCGTCTCTGGAAGTTCCTCAAAGACGTCATCTGTTGTACATCCCGTCCTTTGGTCTCGGAGCAGTTCATTCCAGATTGCGAAACACAGAGCTGGCTCTCACCTTGGTCATCCGACTTGAAGCACTCCAAAAGTGAGTCACTCTACGAAGAGTCCGTGTATACGCGAACTCGAGAACTGCCATGGAACGCTCTCTATCGACAGTCATCTCGAAGAAACGACTTTCTACCGACAGCCTAGGCCTTGGTCGGCTGGCCGACCTCTGTCATACACCCTATCACCCATCCACCCGTTCCGCAGGAAGCTTTTTTTCCAGATAGTCAGAGATGAATAGCCCTGCCGCGCCAATGGTACATGCTGCCATGGACACATAGAGCCTTGTCCTCGCAGGGAGCACTGTTGAGAGAGAGAGAGAGAGAGAGTATGAGCACGATGTAAACATCATTGTACACGATCGACGTTGCCTTTGTATGATTCCCACAGCGTCCGGTTGCGAAACGACATGGACGTGTTGAGTGAACCGTTTGATTTGTCATCTCTTCAAAATGTTCACTGGTCTGGCAAGGATCTCTCTCATAAGTTGTCTACCACCCCGCGCTCAATGTCTCCTCTAGATTGAACATCTGGGCACGGTCTATAACATCCAGAGAGACGTCGGGGGATGTACATTGACAATATCCGACTCTGCACCCATCCTGAGTGATTGTCATATCGGTGATTCCATAGCGGTCAACGGAGCGTGTTTGACGGTCACCGAGTTTGACGAGGCGCAACAGGGTGGTTACTTCAACGTATGGCTGGCCAACGAAACGTTGAGCAGGACCGATCTTGGTACGAACGCATCTTGGTCCCATCACGTTCCATCACGATCTACGTCTGCTGACAGGTGACCGCACCACTGGCGACCAAGTGAACCTCGAACGTGCCATGCTGGCACACGCCAGATTTGGTGGTCATTTTGTCCAGGTATGATCTACACGCCGACGCTCACTTTATCGACACACTACCTATAGGCTCACGTCGACGGTACTGCCACTATCGTTCGACGCGAGCGTGACGGCGATTCATTGCGACTGTGGTTCCAACTGCCAGAGCCGACCGTCGATCGACCGTCACTTGTGAAATACCTCATAGAAAAAGGTTACATCGCAATCGATGGTGCCTCTCTCACCTTGACAGAAGTGAACGACACCGAGCGGATCTTTGGAGTCATGCTCATACAACACACCCAAAAAAAGATAACGCTTGGGAACAAGGTCGTCGGTGACCGCGTCAACATTGAGGTGGATATGGTGGGCAAGTATGTCGAAAAGAGTGTTGTCGCTGCGCTGGGTGGACGGGTAGTGACGAGAGAGTAGTGTACATTTGTTCCCCTTGCACCGTCATGTCGATGGAACTCAGAAAAGTGAGTCAAACTGAACGACACGACTCTCCGTGCTCGACCTCTCGATACAGGTCACCGGACGATCTGACCTGAAAGCTTCTCCCCGTCCAAAAGTCAAGCTCAACACTGACGCGACCGTCCGAAGGCCATCCAGCTCCAGTTCTTTGCACACTACTCATCATGCTCATCCAAGTCGCTCTAGACCGGGCTCGCCTTTCAAACCTCCCCAGGTCCTCTCAAACGGTTCAGAACACGGTAGCTCACCCAAAGCACGCGTGACGGCGAGACCGATGACCGTTCACCCAAACC
>JBBPPV010000205.1:0-10161 GCA_038092115.1 Leccinum brunneo-olivaceum
TTCAGGGCAAGGGTTAGGGCTATTGATGACCCTGCAAGGGTTAGAGCTAATGCCTTTTGGGTCTCTTGCAAATGTCAGCTCTTTGCAAAATAGCCAAACATTGGGACACTTTTTTGAGCCACTGTAAATGAATAGCGGTCGTGGAGATTAAAGCCTCATGTACAGCTTCTGGCCCAATGTCCATACAGTGAAAGAAATGTGAAGTCCAAAATGAATGTACAATAAGAGAGTGTAAAAGATGTTAAATAGGGGCTAAAGTTTGTAACACAATCCCCTGCTTAAGACTCATATTCCAGATGTGAACGAGAACATTTTGTTTTGGTTAAATTATCATAAGGAGAAAAAAGCAAGTTGAAAGCATCCAGAGAAAGTCCACGGAGTTTACAAGGTGCAGATGGGTTAAGATGATGGAAGTCAGCTATGACATCTGGGGCTGTCATGTGTATGCCATCAGACTCCCAAGTCCTGTCAGTTTTGTCCTGTTCTATCCAATGAACCAAGTATTCTAACTGTCTACCTTTGAAGTGCGATGCAGTGATATACATAGTCTATTTTGAATTGTTCTTTGTCGATCTTGACTGCACCAGAGTTCAACTTGGGTTGACCTGGTAAAGTTTTGCAATAAGGTTTAATATAAGAGATATTCACCATGGGGTGAACTTGCATCGACTTGGGAAGATTTAATTCTACTGCATTGAGAAGGACCCATTTAATGATGTAGGGGCCCAACCATTTCTGCATAAGCTTCTTTGCAGGGTATGGCAATTTTAATTTGTCCATTGACAACCAGAGTCACTGGCCAATGGAATACCCCAGAGCATCCAATCTCTTTTTATCAGCCTGCAACTTCATTTTCTCCTTAGAGGCAATGGAAGTGTCTGCTATGTCCTTGTGGGCAGCACCCATTTCCTGCAAAAATTCTCCACCAAGCCCCTTGGCTTTTCCTTCAAAACTGACACAAGGTTGATAGTTATATGTTATAGGAAAAACAGGTGGTGCTGGTTGCGGAAGTAAGGGAGTTATTGTGCTGGAATTGGGCAATTTTGATCCAATCTACCCACAAATCTTGATTCTGAAATATGTACACACAGAAACTGTTCAAGATCTTGATTGACCCTTTCAGTCTGGCCATCAGTTTGGGGGTGGTAGGCAGTGGAAATTTTCCGTGAAATGCCCAGGCCTTTGCAAAGCTCTATTGTAAAGTCCAAAATGAACTGTGGTCCTTGGTCCAAAATGACCATGGAGGGAAGTCCATGTATACACCAAATATTGTCTCTGAAAAGAACAGCTAAATCTGAAGAAGAGATTGTATTGTAACAAGGAATGAAATGAGCTTCTTTTGAAAAGTGATCTACAATGACAGTAATTGTGGTAAAACCGTGGGAGAAGGAAGTCTGGTAATGAAATCTATAGATATATCTTCCCATGGCCTGACAGGCATGGGAAGAGGAATTAATTTGCCAGCCAGTGCTTTGGTTTTACCCTTTGTTTGGGTGCATGTGTAGCAAGAAGCTATGTAATTTTTAACATCCTTTGTGACTCCAGGCCACATAAAGTATTGTGAAAGAAGGTGTAAACGTGCATGGCCTGTGTGACCAGCCACAGGAGAATCATGACAAATAATAAGAATATCTATTTGTAAGGGTTTGGGTATAAGAATTTTGTTTTTGTGATTTTTGAATATTTTTTTGTTAATATGGTAAGTGAAGTTTGGTATTTCTTTATTTTTTATTTTTTTCTGATTTTTTTTGAAGTTTATTGTAAAAAGAAGAAGAAATAGTGTTCAAAGAAGTAGAATTAATAAAAATTTTGGAAGGAAGAACCATGACATTCTCATTATGATTTTTCACAGCTTCTCCATGATTTGGACATCAAGAAAGCACATCAGCGTGACCATTGCTTGTACCAGGTTTGTAGCACATGGTGTAATTGAACCCTTGGAGTATAGCATGCCAGTGCACTTGTTGACCAGACAGCATCTGTGACTTTTTCCAGTACTCAAGGTTCTTGTAATCTGTCTAGATCTCAAAGTTTTCTCTCCCTACCAGGTAATGATGGTATTCTTCTAGGGCGCGAATCACCACTAGAAGTTCTTTATCATAAATAGGATAGTTCCTTTCAGCAGAATTAAATGAATGAGAAGAGAAGGCACAAGGGCACCAAAGTCCATTGTCACCTTTTATAGATAAGACAGCTCCTGTGACAATGTCTGAAGCATCAGTTTCTAGGTGGATTTCTTTATCCTTATCTGTATATGCCAAAAGAGGGGTATCAACAAATTTGGCCTTGAGAGCTTCAAAAGCTTTGACCTGCTTTGGTCCTCAAATGAATAGAGTGTCCTTTTTTGTGAGGTCATTCAAGGAGCAAGCAATCTTGGCGAAGCCCTGAATGAAGCAATGGTAATAATTACACAGTCCAAGGAATCTATAACTTTGAATGTTTTTTTATTTTTGTTTCAATGCCATCCTTGGAAATGACAAGTCCAAGGAAATCTACATTTTCCTGGGAGAAGAAACATTATTAGGTTTTAAATATAGATCATTTTCTCGAAGGCATTGGAGAACTTCTTTGACTAAGTTCTTGTATTCCTCCTTCATTTTTCCTTTCATAAATATCATACAGTTGTTGATAAAGATAATGAGGATTGTGTATAGATCATTAAAGATATCATTCATCATTTGTTGGAACATGGGGGGAGAATTGGTCATGCTGAAATACATGACAGTGGGTTTGTAAGCTCTGAGAGGAGTAATAAAAGCACCTTTCCATTTGTCACCTTTTTTGATGTGAATGTTATTGTAGCCCCAATGTAAATCCAACATTGTGAACAGATCTGTGCCCTTGAGGCAATCTATTAATGTAGGAATTAAAGGAAGAGGGTAGGAGTTTTTTATAGTGCCCTCATTTAAATAGCAATAGTCCATGATCAGGTGTTTGTCACCAGTCTTTTTTAGAATAAAGAAAATGGGAGATGTTTGTGGGGATTTCGATGGGCATATATAACCCTTTTTTAGTTCTTTTTCTATAAATACTCATACTTCTTCCATCTCCAAGTCTGATAAAGGAATAGATCTATGGCATGATCCCATGGCTTCCTTGTGGGTAACTGCTTGGATTCTTTTTCAGAGAATACATTGAGGAAATTGTGATAGGTTTCAGGTACAAGTTTCCTTAGACCATCTTTGATAACTTGAATAGAAACAGGACTAGAGGTAGGAAGGTTCAGAGATGTCCAATTAGATAATGAAGAAGGTCCATTGCCCATAACATGGCAAAAAAAAGTGCAATGTGGAAATGAAATGTTTTTGGTTACCCAGTCAATCTTGGGGTTGTGGCAGTAAAGCCAATCATAACCAATAATCATCCTATGGATATCGATCTTTGAAATGTAAGCATTGATGACCTCATAGTGACCAGCAATAAAAATAATGAGAGTGACTGCCTGGGTAACTTTTCCTATAGCTCTGTCAGAGCCATCAGCATTTTTTACAATAATAGGAGGAACATCATAAGTGGAAATGCCCAGTTGTAAAACATAGTCATGATCAATAAAAGTATGAGAAGCACCAGAGTCGAGGAGGGCCTTAAACATTCAAGAATGCCAACTGCCAGTCTCCTGATGCAGAATTCATGCCTCAAGCAAAATTGCTCTGCTGAATGACAATGAACTTTGTCAGGAATAAATGAAATGGGGATGTCTATCTACATGTCTGAGGGATTTGAAAGAATTTTCTTTTTCTTTCCTTACTAGAGAATTAAGCACATTATCTTTGAGTTCCGACATCATGCTCAAGTGAGACACTCTAATGGAACAAGGGAATGCATTTTCAAACACATAATCTAAAGTACAAATGGGGAAATCCTGTTCTGTACATAAAAGGAGTTCATTTGAAGATGTTGATGGAAGAAGAGAAGAATTGGAAGACAAAGATGAAAAAGAAGAAATGAAATCTAGATTGCAGACACCTGTTACAGATCCCTTGTGGGAGATCCTATCTCCATCAGTGACAGCTACTCAAGACGAATGCCACTGGGATGAGACCACTGCAGAGGACGATGACGACGATGTGCGGCAAGACAAGAAACCCAAATAATAATACAGAGTGACTCTACATCTGAGGTGCACGCAACGGGCTACACCACTAGTGCCAAAGGCAAGCACAAACAATCAACAATGGCCGCACTTAGACTGGGTAAAGAAATAAACGTAACCAGGGGATGGGAGGAAGGTGAGCGGAAAACTAGAATCTTTACACGAGCAGATGCGTAGAAACAAATGGATTAGGCTGAGGACTTATGGTCCCAGCCGTCTACCTTATATACATGTCCATAGTGCACACAGACCAAGGAACGCGGTATGATAAGAAGATAAGAAAGAAGCATTCATGGGAGGTTTCCCATGATGCTGAGAAAAGGAAGGAACGGAGATTAACTGCGTGTGAAGATGTGGCAGCTAATGAAAACAGAATAATGGTAAATGAATAGGGGTCGCGGAGATTAAAGCCACATGTTCAGCTTCCGGCCCGATGTCCGTAAAGTGAAGAAAAGAGAAGTCCAAAATGAGTGTACGATAAGAAAGTGTACAAAATGTAAATAGGGGTCAAAGTTCGTAACACAATCCCCCCTTTAAGACTCGTATTCCAGACAAGAACTAGAACATTTTGTTTTGGTATAATTATCATAAGGAGAAAAAAGAGAGTTGAAGTCCGTGAGGGAAAGTCCATGGAGTTTACGAGGTGCGGATGGATTAAGACAGTGGAAGTCAGCTATGGCATCCAGGGCTGTCGTGTGTATGCTGTCAGACTCCCAAGTCCTGTCGGTTTCGTCCTGTCCCATCCAATGAACCAAGTATTCTAGCCGTTTGCCTTTGAAGTGTGATGCAGTGATATAGTCAATTTTGAATTGTTCTTCGCCTTCTTCGTCGATCTTGACTGTACCGGGGTTCAGTTTGAGCTGACCTGGTAAGGTTTCGTGATAAGGTTTAATGCGGAAGATATTCACTGTGGGGTGAACTCGCATTAACTTGGGAAGAACTAATTCTACTGCATTGGGAAGGACCTGTTTGATGATGTAAGGGCCCAACCATTTCTGCATAAGCTTCTTCGCAGGGTATGGCAACTTTAACTTTTCTGTTGACAACCAGACTCGCTGGCCAACAGTATACTTCAGTGCATCTGATCTCTTTTTATCGGCAGACAACTTCATCTTCTCCTTAGAGGAAGCAAGAGCATCTGCAATGTCCTTGTGGGCGGTGCCCATTTCCTTCAAGAAATCCCCTCCAAGACCCTTGGCCTTGCCTTCAAAACTGACATGAGGTTGATAGTTACGTGTGACAGAAAAGGGAGTGGTGCCAGTGGCGGAAGTGAGGGAATTATTATGTTGGAATTGAGCTATTTTGATCCAATCTACCCACGAATCTTGATTCCTCGAAATGTATGTGCGAAGGAATTGTTCAAGATCTTGATTGACCCTTTCAGTCTGGCCATCGGATTGGGGGTGGTAGGCAGTGGATATTTTCTGCGAAATTCCAAGTCCTTTGCATAGCTCTGCTGTAAAGTCCGAAACAAATTGAGGTCCTCGGTCCAAAACAACCATTGAGGGAAGTCCATGTGTACACCAAATATTGTCTTTGAAAATAATAGCTAAGTCCAAAGAAGAAATAGTATCGTAACAAGGAATGAAGTGAGCTTCTTTTAAGAAGCAATCAACAATGACAGTAATTGCGGTAAAACTGCGGGATGTAGGAAGTCCAGTGATGAAATCTATAGATATATCTTCCCAGGGCCTATTAGGCATGGGAAGTGGAATTAATTTGCCAGCCGGTGCTTTGTTTTTACCCTTTGTTTGGGCGCACGTGTGGCAAGAAGCTATGTAATTTTTAATGTCTTTTGTGACTCCAGGCCATGTAAAATATCGTGAAAAAAGGTGTAAAGTGTGGACATGGCCTGTTTGACCAGCCACAGGAGAATCATGACATAAAATAAGAAGTTCTATACATAAAGGTTTAGGAATAAAAATTTTGTTATTTTTGTTTTTGAATATTTTTTTGTTAAGATCGTAAGTAAATTTGTGAATTTCTTTATTTTTTATTTTTTGTGATTCTTTTTGAAGTTTATTGTAAAAAGAAGAAGAAATAGAGTTTGATGAAAGAGAGTTAATAAAAAGTTCGGAAGGAAGAACCACTATGTTCTCATTATGATTCTGTATGGCTTCTCCGTGATCTGGACAATGAGAGAACACATCAGCGTGACCATTGCTTTTGCCAGGTTTGTAGCACATGGTATAGTTAAACTCTTGAAGTATGGCATGCCAGTGCGCTTGTCTACCTGATAGTGTCTGTGGCTTTTTCCAATACTCCAAGTTTTTGTGATCTGTCCAGATCTCGAAGTTTTCTCGCCCGACTAAGTAATGATGGTATTCTTCTAGGGCATGTATTACCGCTAGAAGCTCTTTATCGTAAATAGGATAATTGCATTCTGCTGAATTAAAGGAGTGGGAAGAGAAGGTGCAGGGGCGCCAAAGTCCATCATCGCCTTTTATAGATAAAACAGCTCCTATGGCAATGTCCGAAGCGTCGGTTTCCAGGCGGATCTCTTTATCCTGATCTGGATATGCCAAGAGAGGGGTATCGACAAATTTGGCCTTGAAAGCTTCAAAAGCTTCAGCCTGTTTTGGTTCCCAGATGAAAGGAGTGTCCTTTTTCGTAAGGTCGTTCAAGGGGTGAGCAATCTCGGCAAACCCTTGAATGAAGCGACGGTAATAATTACGAAGTCCAAGAAAACCTTGTACGTCTTTTAACTTTTTAGGAGTTGGCCAATCTATAACTCCGGATGTTTTTGATTTTTAAGTTTCAATGCCGTCTTTTGAAATGACAAGTCCTAGGAAGTCTACTTTTTTCTGGGAGAAGAAACATTTAGAAGGTTTTAAATATAAATCGTTTTCTTGAAGACATTGGAGAACTTCTTTGACTAAGTCCTCGTGTTCCTGCTTCATTTTTCCTTTCGTGAATATCATACAATTGTCAATATAAATAACAAGGATCACCTATAGATCATTGAATATGTCGTTCATCATTTGTTGGAATGTGGGGGGAGAATTTGTCATGCCAAAGTACATGACCGTGGGTTTGTAAGCTCCAGGAGGAGTAACAAAGGCACCTTTCCATTTGTCACCTTCTTTGATGCGAACATTGTTATAGCCCCAACGAAGATCCAATGTTGTGAACAGATCTGCGCCCTTTAGGCGATCTATTAATGCAGGAATTAAAGGAAGAGAGTAGGAATTTTTTATAGTTCCCTCATTTAAATAACGATAGTCCATGACCAAGCGCTTGTCACCGGTTTTTTTGGGAATAAAGAAAACGGGAGATGTTTGTGGTGATTTTGATGGGCATATATAACCCTTCTTTAATTCTTTTTCTATGAATACCAGTACTTCTTCCATCTCCATGTCCGATAAAGGAATGACTCTGCCCTTTTTGGGAACAAAATCGGGTTTGAGATCTATGGCATGATCCCATGGCTTCCTTGTGGATAATTGCTTGGATTCTTTCTCGGAAAATACATTGAGATAATCATGGTACGTTTGAGGAACAAGTTCCTTCAAACCGTCTTTGATAACTCGAATTGAAACAGGACTGGAGGTAGGAAGGTTCAGAGATGTCCGATTAGATAATGAAGAAGGTCCATTGCCCATAACACAGCAAAAAGGAGTACAACAAGAAAATGATATGTTTTTGGTTACCCAGTCAATCTCAGGGTTGTGGCAGTAAAGCCAATCGTAACCGATAATCATTCTATGGGTCCCGATCTTCAATATGTAAGCATCAATGACCTCATAGTGTCTGGCAATAAAAATTATGAGAGTGACTGCCTGGGTAATTTTACCTATAGCTCCATCAGAGCCGTCAGCATTTTTAACTTGAATAGGAGGAACCAAATAAGTAGGAATGCTTTGACGTGAAACATAGTCCATATCAATGAAAGTGTGAGAGGCACCAGAATCGAGGAGGGCCTTAAATGTTTGAGAACGCCAACTGCCGGCCTCCTGGTGCAAAATTCGTGCCTCAAGCGAGATTTCTCCGCCAAACTGCAACGAACTTTGTTGGGAATAAATGAAATGGGGATGTCTATCTACTAGTCTGAGGGATTTGAAAGAATTTTCTTTTTCTTTCCTTATCAGAGAATTAAGCACGTTATCTTTGAGTTCCGACGTCACACTCAAGTGAGACGCTTTTACGGAACAAGGAAATGAATTTTCAAAAATGTAATCTAAAGTACAAATTGGGATATCTTGTTCCATACAAAAAGAAAGTTCATCCGTAGATGTTGATGTAAGAGAAGGATTGGAAGACAAAGAAGAGAATGAAAAATCTAAAGATGGATCACAGACACCCTCATTATCTACGATCTCTGTCCTTTTAAAGCCAGCGCAGCTCACTGCCTAGCTTCAACTTCGAACTTGTCTTGGTAAAAGGCTTCGGCTTCTTCCGAGATGAAATTTGGTTGGCTGCTTGCGGCAGCCGGGGGTGTGGGAAGAGGTCAAGGTCCCCAAACCTGTCGGTGGGAGACCTGAGGGTGCTCATGCTTGAAATAGAGAGAATGCAAATTGGGAGGTTGCACCTGGGGGATGGAAGAATTGATGTTTTGCTTCGGGCTTTAGCAATCCTGAGCAAAATGACCTGCTCTGCCACAGTTGTAGCAGGTACCTTGACGTGGTGGCTTCACCTGCTGCATGTCTATCTCCATAGGGACTCTGCACCCAGGTTGTGTCCTGTACTGAGTGTATCTGGGACGGTGTGAAAAATTGTTTTGGCCCAAAGGCTGCATGTGTTGGGGAGGAGGGTAGGAAGGGGGTGCAAATCGTTGGTTTGTCTGTCCATGCTCAACTCGCATTTGTAACTCGGCTGTAATGCCGAAGGTTGTCAATCATGGACGTCAGTGTACAGGAGAGGGGGTTGATGGCGTTCATCATTATTTGTTCATATAGCTTGAAGTCAACTGCCTTTTTCAGCAACTCCACAGCGTGGCTTTTGGAGATCTCCGACTCTCCTACTAACTCCTTGAACCTTTGCAAGAACAGATCGATATGATGTCTGTTCTGCCTTAGGGCCATCAGCTTCTGGAGACTCTCATGCACAAGTACGTCAATCCGGAAGTATTTAATAATATCGGCCTTAAGCTCGCCCCATATGGACCAAGTGCCAGCCTCTCCTTTTACTGCGGTGCCCTCTGAGTTAGGGGCATCCTCTTCCTTCAGCCAGAATTCTGGCCATAATTGGGCATATCCTTCTGCCTTTCCTTCCAAGTGGGAAAGAACCGCTATCATGCGAAGTTTGTTCGACTTCCACAACTGCGTTGCTACCCAAAGCCTTGTCTTTATCCACCAAGCTCTCCACTTGGTGCGATCACCGTTCCATGTGCCTGGATCGGCGACTCTCCTTAATACTTGATTTTTCTCTCGCTCAATCAAGAGACCATCTAACCGAGAGCAAAGCTCATCAAGATTGATGTTTGACGTTGTGCAGAATTTTGAGTGGATTTAAAAAACTCGGTTCTTACTGTTCACTATCTTCCAAGTGAACTCTGGGAACCTATTTCTTAATATAGGTAGCATCTAAGCGCACGAATGTGGCAGCATGAGCGGAGTGTAGAAAATTGGAATTGATCGTTGGTAGTGTGTCAGTACCAACGGGGGTAATCCAGATAACTGGGGTGTGGCGTAAGTTCCCGACAAACACATCACAGAATAGGAATAGGTGCAGGGGTGGGAGAACGGGACTCGATCTTCACGAAGAAGAGAGGGACCAGTGGGGAGTCTTCTTTCTTTACTGCCTCCATGGTTGTAAAAAGAGTGTACAAAAGTACAGGGGTGTATTGGTAAAATGAGGGAAGGTCAAGTGACCAGAAATGTATATATTTGTATTTAAAAAATGTGAGCTTCTGCTCCTCACCCTAAAAGCGGCGGGTGGTCTTAGAAAAGAAGTTTTGTGGGCAGGAATCCTGAAGCCCCAAGGTCTATACAGTGGCTCAAAAAAGTGTCCCAATGTCTGGCTATTTTGCAAAGAGCTGACATTTGCAAGAGACCCAAAAGGCATTAGCTCTAACCCTTGCAGGGTCATCAATAGCCCTAACCCTTGCCCTGAATCTGAGCCCTTGGTCA
>JBBPPV010000206.1:0-10121 GCA_038092115.1 Leccinum brunneo-olivaceum
CGTGGCCAGCAACATAGTACTAGTAGCACACGGTTCTTTAATATGACTTGTTCAACGGTCGCCTGGATGCGGAAAGATTCTTTTCAGACAAACCGATTCAGCAGCAAAAAATTGGTGTGTCTATCCAGTTAGGAACATCCAAACCTGTCCGGGTTTGTATATGAAATACGAACAAGCTGTACCCTCATCGTCACGCGATTTGTATTAATTGATTGCTATGCAGATTGGCCACTCCCTGTGTTCCATGGCCAATGACTTGGCAGGAACCTTGTGAATGTCATTGTGGTCGGTGATTTCCACCAATTCTGACTGCCCTCCTAGCATGCAAAATTTTGTATGCTCTGGTCTCCTACTCTGCTGATGTGCGGGTGCTGTCCTGGCTGGTGGAGGGAAAGTGCGGTGCGCAGACGGATAAATATAGCTTAGTTTACCGTGACATGTGTATTGCGAAAAATTTGGAGCGATGAATATTGTATTACGCTTTTCGGAAAAAGCTCACTACAGAACATGACCACACGAGTGAAAAGCGAGCCAGATCTGTCCAAGGAATATGTACATGGAGAACTTGTCTTTGCTTTTCAAACGTCTACCGTAAAAAGACAGTAACAAAATGCACCCTTCCTGCTAAAAGGCTGTCAAAGTGGGCTATGGAAGGAAACACCATTGGCACGTCAGCCATACTTTCAACTTACTTTCCAGAAATTGCAGTGGCAACCTGGAACGTAATCGTCCAATACATTAGGAGGGTTTGACGATCTTACGATGGCTTGACCGTTTGGTGTCAAAAGATCCGTGATGATACCCCGTGCAGAGAGAAATGTGTTGTCGAACCGACCGGTAGTGGCACCACTTCTTATCAGTTCTCCCCAGAAGTCATTGATGAGCTCCTTTTCCCTCTTCTCCGCCACCGATAGTTGGTCTTTCATTTTGTCCCACATGGTTGTGACGAGACGCACACGGCTGCAAGGCATACTTCCGCGAAGCATGCGTAGTAACCGGAGATTCTTGGGAATAGTTTCGGACGCGCGATTATCGGTGGTTCGGTGTAGATAAATCATCCCAAAAGGCGTGACTCCATCAGAACACCTGGCTCCATGTCAGAGGGAAGAAGTCATTAGAGATATAACGGCCCATACGTTTCCCTGAATTCATCAAATATCTCTCTTAGCTTCATGCTATCGAGCTGACAGCCATCGTCGAGCCCGGGTGTGTCTACCAAGACGAGACGACTGGAAAGCGGGGTCGGACCATCATACGGGATGATGTGCGGCGTCACATTCATAGTTTGTGGTCGGTGGCTTTCATCACGACTAGCCTGGTCCGCCTGGTTGACGAGAGTGTCAATGAACTGTCCATTTTCAGTATAGAACCTCAGTAAGGTAGACTACCGTGGGTGTACTACTCACATGGGTCTTCCCAGATCCTGTCGGCCCCACAACACTGTTTATGCAGCTACGTCACAGTGATGAAAATGGTCAAGTCGGATAGTGCTTACATGATGATAATGTCGTTCGGCTCACTTCTGTAGTGTATAGGATTCATCAGAGTGGACGAGAGTGAAGATTGCTCACGCTGAAGAAGGCGAGCGGGTGAAAAGAGAGATTAACGTGCACCATTACACGTTTCCACAATGCGGCACTGGAACGTTTGCACAGCACATTAATCTCGGATCCCTATACCTTGCTGTTTATCACCCAACTCTCCCGCGAGGGAAGAGGTGATGATTACATTTCTATTGTTCTGTTCCCCATCGCTTGTAGCTCAAAGGCGCATCGACCAGCTCCGGCAGCACGGACAAATTAGTGGTGTTGACCTGATCCGAATTGCAACAAGTGGAAGGCTGGTAGATGTAAATTATGTAATTATCTACAAGGTAATCATTGTTACTTAATACCCTTCCTACATTCGAGTAGCTAGATGAACGCTCTTGTCAACACTGAGACTTCCGCAATCAGCTGGAATGTGTAGACTGTGTCTCAGCTACCCCACGGAATCGATTTTTCCGCCCCTTATCAAGGCAGAAATAGCTGGGTGCACGACGCACGACTCGCTCCCCGCCGCCTCCCGGGCCATGCGAAGAGACCTGATCTCCTTCTCCCTGTTGTCCCAGACAAATGAGATCTTCTACAATCTCCCAGGCACACTTTTTCGTGTTGTCAAACCGTTTAGCAACGGCTCCTTCGTGTATCATCTTCCGCCAAACGTCGCTTTTGAGCTGTGTCTCTCGCCTCTCTGCTGCTCTGGTATTCATCGCCAAATCCCACATGGTCGTGACAAAACACACTTTGCTCCAGGGGATATCGCCGCAGACTCGACGGAACAGCTGCGGATAGTTGAATATAGAGCCAGGCATTCGGTTGTCTGTAATTCGGTGGAGGTAGATCACTCCACAAGGTTTGAGCGTGGCCCCGTTTAAATCCCTTGGTATACGTTAGAGTGGTAGTAGACTTTGCCAAAAGATGACACACTTTGCATTGAGCCTGTCAAATATGTCCCTTAACATCATCGGATCCGGTTGAAGGGCTTCGTCAAGCCCAGGTGTATCGACCAAGATGAGACGGCCTGGGAGCTGAGTTGGACCAGTGTACGGGATGATATACGGCGTGACGCTCTTGGTGTCTGGCTTCAGATCACTTGCGCCACGCTCCTCGGCCTTCCCGATGAGGGTGTTGATGAACTAAACATTTCAGCACAGGTCGACGACCACAGAACCACTACGAGGTGACTCACCTTTGTCTTTCCAGATCCCGTCGGTCCTACAACACTGTTTTGTGTATTTAGTACTCCAGTAACAGTGAAGGCTGTTGATAAACTCACGCAATGATAGTATCATTTGACTCAACTTTGCGACCATCGTCCTTTGCCTAGATAAAAATGCTTGGACGACTGTAATGGGTGGAAAAGACGAGATACTTACGACTGTGCCACGCCTCAGCCACTGGAGAGCCCGTTTAATGATCGAGATCTTCCTCTCTTGCATCTCCAAGAACGTCACCCGTAGTTGTGCATCCAACGTTTCATGCTCTGCTCTCAGTTCCTGGACACGAGTCGGGTTTTCATGAGTCGCCTGATCCACGAGCTGTTGAACCACTTCCTTCCGTTGCGCAAGAAGCTGTCGAAATTTAATGTACGATGCTTCTTCTCTAGCACGGGGTTCGTTGAGACGTCTCTCTTCGAAAACATCTTCAAGCGAATGTGTTTTATCGTCCACAAACGCGTTCGTAATACCCCAGGCAGAATCTGAAGATTCACGGTTATCGAACCGCCTGAAGACAGCAGGCACTTTCTTCTTCTGGAACTCTTCTCTCAGAAATGTTTCTCGCATCTCCGCCTTTGCCTGGTCCCGATCGTCTACGTCGTCCCACATAGTTGTTACTAGGCATATTTGGCGCACAGACACGCTGTCACATGTGTTGTGAAGCAAGTCGATATAGTCGAGCGGAGAACGATTCATTCGGTTGTCAGTGATGCGATGGAAATAGATTATCCCTAGATTTGCAGTAGATCGAAAGCTTCAAGTTTGGGCATGGTCAGAACATCTATACATGAATCTCTACTGTAGCAAATCACGCACCTTGTTCTTAGGTGTACAGCCAGACGCATCAATATCCCCACATCCGTCAAATTGTCAACGGTGTTATCGAATCCGGGAGTGTCAAGGAAAATAAGTTGCCGGCCGTCATGATGCTCCACGGTGCGTTGGTGTACAGTCTGGGTCTTGGAAGATAAAGTATCTGCCCCACTGTCATGCGACAGAGTTCTAGTCAAAGCATTGATGAACTGAACAGTCGCAGCTCTTTGGTTGAACGAGAATCAAATGGCAAGACTTTCGCCACTTACATTCGTTTTTCCAGATCCTGTCAGGCCTATAACGCTGTCGAAAAAAAGTCCGGTACGTTGGATGGCAGTTGACGATGAAATTTACATACATGAATATCATGTCGTCTGCAAGTAATGGGAGGGTGTTGTTTCGGGATGTCGAATTTGGAGGTGTTCCACTAGTGGCAGATGCAAGGAGTCATCGACAAGTTTTACTGTGCCACGAGGCTGCAAAGAAAACGCGGTGTGTTGCCAGTGCAATGCCCCGTTGGTTACTCAGCGTGTATGTAGTAGGCCATGCACCCTTTACCATGTAGATGTTAGGGTTCGAATGTTCTGTGGTGATTGCACTGGTAGCAGGACCGTGGGTTACTACTATGTACTCGTAACTCGCACAAGTATAAATCACCTTCAGTCGAACTGCCGGCACTGGATAAATACTGTGAACGGTTGAGACAAGGATATTGTACAGGGAATGTATGGATCAACGAATCAGTAGCAGTGACAGTAGTACCAGTTGCGAATATAGCCGGAAACTAAGTAGGCATTTCATCGAGCATGACAACTCTCTGAATACGCGACATTGGATTAGAACTCCATGGGGGAAATGGCGAGAACTTACCGCACGGGTTTTTCGTCTAAAGAGCCACAGGAGAATACGTCTGGAGAGCGATACCTTCATTTCCTTCATATCCTCCAAGGTCTTTTGTAAGAGGCTGTTTATCCTTTCGTATTCCTCCTGCATACTCCGAGCCAGAGATGGATCGTTCTGCATCTTTGCTTCATCGGCAAGCCCCTTGAGCGTGTTTCTCTGCTCTGCAAGAAGCTTTTGGAAGCGCGAGTATAGAACCTTGCCTGCCTCCGTCTCATTCAGACGTTTTTCTTGTCTTACGAGTTCCTCTTGAAGAAGAAGTTCGTCCGGACCGTGCTCGATTTTCAATATGTCATCTACGATTCCAAATGCAGAGTTGGGGGTGTTTTTGAATTCTTTGACCTGTGCGCCTGCAGATAGAAATTGCTGCCAAAAGTCGCCTTTGAGCTCCGTCAGCCTCCTCCGTGCCACATTCTCGTCCTTTATTACGTCCCACATGGTCGTAATCAGAAGCGCTCGATGTAGGGGTACATCGCCGCACAGCCGACCGAACATCTGGAGATTCTTGTAAACAGAACCAGACACCCGATTATCCGTGATCCGGTGGAGGTAAACTATCCCAGTGACTCTGAGTATGTCGCCATCTGGATACCTTTATACACCCCTAATTAGATAGTAAGAAACGGGTTGAGAAAACCACAAACTTCTTTGTGAGCCAGTCGGCAATCATCTTCAAAATCTCAAAGTCCGGCCTAAACGTATCGTCGAATCCGGGTGTGTCAACCAACACGAGACGAAGACCATGGTACTGAATAGGGTATGCAGTGATACCCTGTGTCGCAGACTGAAGATTGGCGGCTTTGGACTTTTCTGCATTTCCGGTGAGGTTGTTGATGAACTACCAGCATTTTGGACATGAGCACTCAACATCGCTATTGCGGATCGACTTACGTTGGTCTTCCCGGATCCGGTCGGCCCCATAATACTGTTTTGCGGAAATGGTTGAGTGTGCGGGCGATGACATTGACCAAAGAACTTACATGATGGTAATGTCGTTTGGATGTGGTTCGAATAGATCCCTGTTCATGATACCAATCCCGAGTCCTTTGACAGCATTATTGATACTAGTGCCAAACGTTGTGGGCATGTTGCTTCAAGATGCGGTCCTTTCAAAGTTGCATGATTCAGAACTTCACACGTCTCGTCGTACTTATCCCATAGAACTAATATTCAAAATGCGTAGTTCGGATGTGGGACCATCTTGGTATGAGATTTGCGGCCCATGTGGCATCCTGACCTGACACGACCGCTGGGCATGGGGCTAAAGAACTGCTGCGAGTACTGACCCTGGGTGGATAAATTGACATCCAAGTTCATGTTCTAAGCGCTCCGGCGATTGATCGAAGGGTCTCTCCAATGAACTTGTGTGACTGCGACATGGTACAGCCTGAGTGGCACGGAAATTCCCGCCGCGGTTTAGAGTCGGACGTCCAGGTCAAACAACATATGGCGTCCGATGAAACACTACTACTCAAGTTACCGTAGTCCAACGAGGACACTCAGTCTCTTCTGGCATAGTGACAATACTTCGTACTTACGCGAGGGTGAACGGTCAGGGCATCCAATCAGACTGTGTTGATTTATAGGTTATCATGTTCCAGGATAACGGAACGATCAAGATGGGAACACGAGTCAGCCTCATGATGATGCGCGTGTGTTGAGGATTGACTTGAAGCGCCATTTTTACGTGGGTCCCTGAATATAGTGGAGTAGAGATAGGTAGGTCATAGAATGGAATGATATCTCAACAACTTACCGTGGAAGCTATATGGCGCATGACGGTAATATTTTGTTGTCCTGCACTAAAATACGCACTGACTACGAACACTCACAGTGGCCTTGAAGATGTTCACTTACACTGGCACAACCCAAGTTTGCTTGTTAAATGTTTTACCTCGACCCTCAGCTCCTCCATGTGGCACGTTTTCTTCAGTTCGACATCAAAGAATTTGCCTAAAGGAGCGTGAAACGTGGGTGCAACGAAGAGGTGGGTGTCAATGAGGCATGTTAATCAACTCAGTTGAGAATGTCCGACATTGGGCGTACGTTGTTCATATCGAACTCGCGTCCAAAAGCGCTGGAAGGCAGCGCCCCATGATCTCGCTTCGGCGCTTGGTTGGGTGGACGCTCGTTGGGTGTCCTTTTAGCAGCAACTCTGCCGTCGCAAGGCCTTTGTAACTTGGGTATTTCTTCTCAAATTACTTCTTACCCCCATCCTAACTAGAAATCAGAATATGATTTCCGGTCGAAGCTTGATCTCCAAATCCAAGGCCAAGGCTAACTCTGCAACCACAGCGGGACCATCCACTGACAATAGTGGATTTGTTGACAACGTTGCTAGCCTAGAGGTTCCCTCCCTCCCGATCCCTGCGTCTGGGGATGCATCCTCGAATCACTCATCCTCTACGAACCTCCCCGGCCCCAGTCCTCCTGATTGTCCTGTTCGTGGTGTCACGTCGAGAGCCGGATATGATAGTCCCATCGACAAAAGTGATGTAATCATCGCGTGCGTTTTTCCCCCCGAAGTCGTGATTTATTTCGCATAACATCAAGTATTCCCATTAGGGTTATGGGGCCTACGGGGGTGGGCAAGAGTTCCGTAAGTTACTTAATACAGTACTCCACGCAATTGAAGCTGAAATATTCACAGTTCGTGAACAGTGCTGCTGGGAGGTCAGAGGTTGTGATAGGCTACGACTTGAAAACCCATACGCGATCCGTACAGCCCGTCCGATGTTACCATCCCGACGACAGTCGTCGAAACATTGTCCTTGTGGACACCCCCGGATTCGATGACACGCACCTTTCTGACGTCCAGATCCTCAGAATCATAGCCAATTGGCTTAAAGAGACGTGAGTTACTCGAGCGTTTTGGGAAACCTTCACCTGATTCAACATCCATAGGTACCAGAAAGACATTAAGCTCGCCGGTATTCTTTATCTCCATCGCATCTCAGACAACAGGCTGGCGGGAACGCCTCTGAAAAATTTGGCTGTATTCAGGGAGCTGTGTGGTGACGACAACTTGAAGAACATCGCCCTCGTCACTACGATGTGGGACGACGTAGAAAGTCAATCGGTTGGTTCGATGAGAGAAGAACAGCTCCGCTCGAGATACTGGAAAGATATGCTACTCTTCGGCTCGAACATTTGTCGTTTTCAAGGAACTCGCGAATCGGCTTGGGAGATCATCAATCGCTTAGACCTGGAAAGCTCCCTCCAGACGCGCACACCGCTGCGAATCCAGAAGGAAATGGTTGATCGTCGATTGCCGCTTCCAGAAACATCTGCGGGAAAGACATTGCTTCGCTTCCTCGTGGATGAATTTAAAAGGGTCTGGACAAGGATGCGGACAAGAATTCGTGTACCAATTGGCACTAGACGTCGTCCATCGGGGGGAAATCAGCGAACCGCTCTCAGCAGGTCCTCCACGATCAGATCAGGCCCGTCTGAAACCACCTTGTCTATGGTCTCGTCGAATTCAAGCGATTCCTCGCTCCCCTCGCAACAGCCTAGTCCAGCTGACAGCACCTCTTCGGCCTGCAGTATTGATGGCCGTCGAGACACACTCTTGGGCATAATCACGGCTCTCAGGATTGCCTATCAAATGGCCGACATGTCTGGTATTCCGATGCTACGAGGAGCGATTGGAACAGCCTTGCAAATTGCTCAGGTGATTGAGGTCAGTTCTCTAACTATTTTGACGATGCAGAACGCTGTTCTTACAGTTTCTAAGGGAATGGGTGGAACACATCACGCGATTAGCCAAGTGATCGAGTACTCTGGTTGGCTACTCCAAGAGCTTGCGCAGTACGCAACGGAAACTAGGTTGTCCAGGGATATGAAGAAGACTCTGAAAATTTTCCAAAAGTATGTCTCCTCGCGTCGTTCTCCACAAAGCGAGATACATACTTATTCTCATTCAGGGAACTCGATATTCTTCAAACCGTTGTGAGAAGGATCTCGACCAGAGGTCATATCACTCGCTTCTTCCTGTACGAAGCAGATATCCAGGCATTGACGGCGTGTACCGCTTCCATCAGAGCAGTTTACAATAAGCTCGAGGTACCATTACTGTCAACATTTGGCTTACTCTCGCTGACGACATCGAACAGATTAGGCTCGCGCTGGATAATCATCAGGCAATCACACGTCTCGAAGCTCAACTGGCGGCATTCTCCAGGAGTAGAGAACCGGTACGCACAATGACTATAAACTCTACAAGATTATCTGATTGTTGCATCAGCGGCAATGCGAATGCGGCAAAAGGTTGGCCATTCAAGAAGAACTACAGGAAGATGAACAGTCTTCTACAAGCGAATCTTCTTGATGTCCCCTGTAGCTCGTCCCTGAGGCCTGAGGCGCTGCGCGCCAGAGCAATTTCTCTCTTAACGCTATTATACATTTAATTTCTTGGTCGAGCGCACCGTATGCTGATCTGTACCGAGTGTAATGAATCGTAAGAAATTTCTAGTTACAAGCATGAACGAAACGGAGAATTCCAAGACGATCATTGACAAGTCAGTGTCACAAGCCAGTGCTTCAGCCACCATCAGGTTCTGAAGAGCTCCTCTACGACCCTCCAGGCTACGCCAGGTTCTCCTTGAAAAAGCTCCCGATGTATGGATGGCTGCCATCTGCAGGCTGCGGATAGAGGTAACGAGTCTACCTGGATGCGAATATCGGTCGTGCGCTGCAGGATCTTGGCCTGGGGAATGGTACCCGAAGTGTTGTCATAACTTGTAACGATGCGCAGCCGTTGAGGGAGACTAGTATCGCGAATCTGAGGAATGCTGGAGAACTCTTGGAGGTGGTCTTTGATAGGTTCCAGCCTTGGGTCAGTTTCGACCCGATGCATGTAAATCGCGCCGACATGTTGGGGTTTATATCTGATGGAGTATAAGCATCATATTCTAGGAGAGAAAGATTAAAATGTCATACACAGTTTTGCTGAACCATGTCTTGAATGCCTTTTGTGTGTCGATTTGGTCACATCCGGTGAGGAAAGAGGGAGTATCGACGAACACGATGTTCTCTACTCCTGGCAGCTCCCGCTTTGCTTCATCAGTGAGTTCACATCGGATGGCTTGAACATGTCCCGTGAAGGGATGCTGCTGTCGGCTGACTACGACTAGCTCGCATCCTGTTGCTGTATTGATAAACTGAGTTGGAACTAAGCCGCCGAAACGAAGTCGGAAGCGCCGACACCGCGTACCCAACTTTTGCCAGATCCTGTAGGCCCAACTACACTGTTCAATGACTCGTCCGTCAAGGATTGCCGAGGCAGAAAACTGATGCACATACAACACGACGATATCATGCTCAGATATGACCAAGGTAGGTGCAGATGAATATCGCTTGACTTTGTTCAACAAATTGGTAAGAAATTTGGGTACCGTGACGGCCATCGGATTCAAGTTGACCGACTGAAAGACCATTGAAGGGAAGTATAGCATAACTTGTGAGACCGAGGATAATTACTGGTGATCCCAGGCTGAATCCCAGCGTGACAATTTGTTGGGCACAGCAGTGCACTTCGTTTGTCCAAGGGTCCGCCTGTAGGCACTAGCCTTCACGAAAGCCGCCGTCGGAGAAGCACAGCGCGTGTTAGCCTGCTGCACCAGGAGGCAGGCTGGGTTTGGCTGTGCGG
>JBBPPV010000207.1:0-10101 GCA_038092115.1 Leccinum brunneo-olivaceum
TGCGGTCAATCACACTTCTTCGGTTCCACTTTATCTTGGCAACACCCCTCAAAATTGTCTACACTAGGAAAGAAAACGAATCGCAGGCTGCGCCTATGCCCACCATTTATTCTGTGCATTCTAACAAATCGCCAACATTACTCGCTACTCGACTTCTATTCCATTCTACGTACTATATCTATATATCGAAGAACCCAGGTATTGACACAAGAAAACTTGAAGGAACATACCAACAGTGGCACTTTTTTTTTTTTTTTTTTTTTTTTTTTGGCCATTTACTACATCGCATTGTTATCTATGCCGTCGCACACAAAACGTTATAATTCTCGTTTGCATTTGAGGATATTCATGGAACATAGTTTTGCTTTACCGTCGCTACACAGACGACCTTATTGTTTCATGTCGAATTTCTTTACCGATTGTATGACTAGAGCACGTTGTGATACACGGTGTATAAACGTGTCGGCGGAAGAAAAAGAAAAAGAAAGAAGAAAAAAAAGCTATTGTTGACCCCCCTCGTGAGTAGAATGGAAGGGGGGGTTACTTTCCATTCTTAATTAATGGTGAGCAGGCCTCACAGCCCGACAGCGAGACCAAGGCCATTTGCCGTTCAATCGTTCTCTTTCACTGACCTTCATTGTCAGGTGTTACTACAGATTTACCCGTAACGACGCTGGCGAGGCGCTGCATGTCATTCCACACAACCAAACTCTCAACTAGTCACCATTGATCCAATCACCCGACTGCAGGACGCTCGTCCTACACGCCAGGTTCCCCCTCCAAGGCTGGAACCCACAACGGAACCAACCCAAACTACCCCTACTTCATCCACCCAGAGACAGCCCGTTCGCCCCACTTCTTTAGTCCCTGCTACACGTCCCCGCGCCCTCGTAGAGGACTTTGACGGTGACACACCCTCTACTGCTCCGTCAGGTGCGTGTCCACTCCCCTCCTCTCCCTGTCATGATCCTCTAAATCCTCTCCCTCCGCAGATTCACCAAGGGCCCACAAGAGACAACGAATAGTCACCCAACACACCTCTCTCTCCACCCTAGACCGCACTCCTTACCCGCAGGGTTCATCCACAGATAACATGTACATTCCCCGCGCAGATAAAATGCCACCTTCATCGGCATCCATCAACCCAATCTCGGAGGCCGGCCCGTCTTCTATCACCTTGGATAAAGCCGGTCGCTCAAATGGCATCACCAATATCAATGGGTGCAAGCCGAATGGTTCCCCATCGCTGAGCAACGGCGTTCCAAAACACTCTTCTGTTGCACGCGTGTCCCTGCCAGGCACCACGTTATATGATGACCCTTATGTAGACAGGGAAGAATTTGTCAGATTAGTTATACAGAGTCTACGAGACGTAGGCTACATGTAAGTCTTCTTTTTGCCGCCTTTGTCCTCTTATCCTCTCAGTACTACACTCAATATACCCTTTGCAGTGAATCTGCCGCCACTCTCGAAGCAGAGTCTGGCTATTCCCTAGAGGCACCGGAAGTCACCGAATTCCGCCAGTTTATTCTCAACGCAGACTGGGTGAATGCGGAATCGCTACTCTCACACCTCACTGCAGCAGATGAGGCTGCGATCTGGGTGCGATCGACACGCACTCTTCATGCATTCTGATCACTCTGACACATCTTCAGGAGGCCCACTTTCTGATTGGGAGACAGAAATACCTCGAGCTCTTGGAGACCCGGAAAACGACAGCTGCGCTACAAGTCCTGCGTAATGAATTGGCTCCTTTAAGCACAAATCCAGAGCAATTACATGCATTGTCAAGGTAGGCCCGTCGAGATGAAGTCCTCTCACGCTCACCATGCTATGATAGTTTGATAATGTGTTCCGACCCTGAGGATCTACGACGGCGTGCATCGTGGGACGGCGCGTCCGGGACGTCTCGACGAGTGTTGCTTTCTGAACTGCAACGTGAGTTTTTACAATTCGCTTTCATATCAATATTTAGCAACCTCTGCCAGACTTTATACCCTCCACCACAATGATCCCTTCCCGTCGACTTGCGTCTCTGTTCACACAATCGAGATATTATCAAAGAGAACACTGCTTATATCACAACGCCCCAATGAATGCTGCATCCTTCTCCTTGTTCTCTGACCATCATTGTGAAAGAGAGGATTTCCCTTGCGTAACAACGACTGTTCTGGACGTACACACGGATGAGGTGTGGAATGTAGCCTGGAGTCATGATGGCTTACGTCTGGCTAGCGCAAGTAAGGACAAGACAACAATAATTTGGCGCATCGGGGCAAGTTTCTCATTGTCCGAGGAGGTCCACGGCTGACATCACGTCCACAGTCAGATGCTGAACCTTCCTCTCGTGAATGTGTGGTAGAGTTTACTCTCCGGGAGCACCCCTTTCCCGTCGGCGCATTAGCATGGTCGCTCGACGACTCAATCCTGGCTACCTCTGCGGACCAGTTAATACTGCTTTGGGATACCAAGGTAATGATTGTATTCATCAACGTCTAAGCGCAACTATACCAAGTTCTGTTAGACTGGCAAATGCATACACACTCTTGATTCTCATTCAGAGACCGTATCGGCGCTCGTGTGGTTACCGGATGGTTCAGGCTTCATGTCTGCAAGTTTGGACCGTAAGATATATTCTTGGGTACGTGCAATCTCCTGGAACGTATCTGGATTCTTACCCCTCGTCCAGGATATGGCTGGGAAACTTCGTGAAGATTGGTCCAGTGTGCCCATTCGTGTTACTGATATGGCTGTCACTCCGGACATGACACGACTTGTCACGGTTGGGATGGACTATATCGCCATACCGCCTGGAGCGGCAGATTCTAGTCGAGGCGTCAGTCGAGAGCCAACACCTCCTCTGCCGAGCAACGGGAACGGTGCCACGGCGAGCGGGGGCCGACAGTCAGAGAATCGAATGATTGTGTATGACCTTGAGAGTAAGGCGATCGAGCTGTGGGTATTGCATCGTTGTCGCTTTCCGTTGACTGAGAAGGGAACATCCAGGTCGCTTCCCACGGACGGCGAGCTCACAAGCGTGAAGATTTCTGAAGACTCTCAATTTGCGCTGATCAACCATGCGCCAGACGTGAGCGCGGTTCAAATTTTAGGCACACCTCTGGATTGCTGATGAGGGTACGTTAGGAGGTGCATCTATGGGATTTGAATGAAGGTCGGCTCGCGCGCAAGTTTACGGGTCAACACCAGGGTCATCATGTCATTCGGAGTTGCTTTGGGGGAGTTGATGGGAATTTTGTGGTCAGTGGAAGTGAAGGTTAGTGATGTTGTTGCTCCCGATCGTTTCCTCACTCGTTCTCCTAGACCGTAATGTTTATGTGTGGCACCGGGATTCCGGTGTACTCCTTGAGATCCTCCCAGGTCATGGAGCGGGGAGCGTCAACTCAGTCGCATGGAACCCACGGAACGAACGGATGTTTGCGTCTTGCTCAGATGACTTCACGATTCGGATATGGGAACCTTTGCCCCAGCACGCTGCTAGTGGCTTGTCGTCCTCCAATGATCCAGGAAGAAACGGCAAGGGCAAGGGTAAAGTACGGTCATAGGAGCGTCTGTCTCGGGATGTCACGAATCGTGCTAGTATCCCTTGACTTGCTCGGATAATTGGCATAAGCTGACATTCAACACATCTTACTTGTTCAATCTCAATCTGGCTCAGTTTCACACATTGACCGAACATTCCGCTCTCCTGATTTTTTTTTTTTTTTTCTCTTTAACCAAGGTCACAACATGTTACACATCGTATCAGTAGATAGTTACAATAGCAATCCTACCACAAAGTCAACAGCACGTGATCTCGACGCGAGCTACAGTGACCGTCATGACTCCGGGCCATACGTGGCTTTTACTCGCGCTCGCTTTCCACGTTGTGGCCCGCGAGTCCGCTTGGAACGGCAAGACACCCCCAGGTTCAGATAAACCAAAGGCTTTCGTACCATTTTACGTTCCTCCTGGTGCGAAAAGTTACGACTCGTCAGTCCCGCTGATCCAATACCGGGGTCTATGGAGACACTCTTTCTCCAACTCCTACACCCAAGGCACATCTCGCTGGACTGACGCACCTGGCGCTCGGGCATCCTTTTCTTTCATCGGAACGGGCATCGAGTGGTTCGGATCTCAGGATAGGACACATGGCATAGCGGCAATTCTTATAGACGGTCAGGCGGTGGACGCCATCGATGCTTGGAGCCATGTTCCGCTCGTTCAACAGCGGCTATTCTGGAAATACGATCTTCCGTACGGTCGACACATCATAGAGATCGAGCACACCGGAAAAGGAGCAGAAGGCGTGGCAAGCCCGATCACCGACATTGATGCCATGATCGTAACAAAGGGCCAAGATTATGGTCACCCGAATGTCGTTCATGGCTACGATGAGAACCGGTGGTCGTTGGTACAACGTGGCTCCACCGGCGTTTCCGCTATGCAGTTGGCTATCATATCTCCCAGTCACGCCCTCATAATAGACAAGGTAGAACACAATCCGATAACAATCGATGGTCATCCGGCCTGGGGAGCGCTGTATAATCTCGACACGGGAGCCGTCCTGCCACTGAGGATACAATCAAACTCGTTCTGTGCTGGTGGCACATTTTTGGGAAACGGAACTTTAATCAACGTCGGAGGAAACCCCGTTATCGAAAATCTTACTTCGCCAGCAGACTTTGGCCATCTGGATGGCCTGCAAGCAGTTCGCCTCTTCCATCCTTGTCTTTCCCCCAATGTTTCCAGGTGCTACATGTACGAGAACCATGCTCGTGTACGAATGGCAAGTCCCAGGTGGTACAACACCGTCATCAGGTTGTCCGATGGTAGCGCGATGATTATCGGTGGATCCAAGAAAGGTGGCTGGATCAATAACGCAACGGTCAACAATCCGACTGTGGAGTACTGGCCACCAAAGTCTATTCATGGTTCGAATGGATTGCCACTTCAGTTGCCATTCCTCGTCGACACGTTGAATGCTAACCTCTTCCCGATCGCGTTCACCCTTCCGGATGGAAGGGTATTCATGGCTGCCAATCAGGACGCCATGATCTACGACTGGAAAGCGAACAAAGAACAAAGGCTCCCGAAAATACCCAACGGAGTTCGTGTCACGTATCCAATGGCGGGCGTCGGGCTTCTCCTCCCATTATCTCCTGGAGACTACACCCCAGAGATTCTTATTTGCGGTGGTTCTGCGATCGATGACACTATCCCTGGGTACGACATTTCATCGCAAGATCCCGCATCCAATCAGTGCTCGAGAATTGCCCTGACCAAGACCGGAATAGCTGCTGGATGGGAAGTAGAATGGCTTCCTGAAACGAGGCATATGCCAGATGCTGTCTTGCTCCCAACTGGCCAAGTCTTTATTGTCAATGGTGCCAAATCAGGCATTTCTGGCTATGGCAATGTCAAGGGCCAGGTTGGTGAGTCAAATGCGGACAACCCAAATCTCACACCGGTCCTGTATACACCCGATGCACCCCCTGGTCAACGATTTTCCACCGTGGGTATGACATCAAGTTTGATACCTCGTATGTATCACTCAGTAGCAACGCTAACACCTGCTGCCGATATCCTGGTCGCGGGAAGTAATCCAAATCTAGACAGGAGTGAAGTAAAGTACGGGACGGAATATAGAGTGGAACGGTTCCGGCCCCCTTATATGAATGAAGAGCGACCAGTCATTAGTTGGCTCCCTCGTAACATCCACTATGGACAACCGTTCGAGATGAACGTTATCATACCATCCGGGTTGAACGCTACGAAACCAACAATCAAAGGTATTTTCATTCATATTTGTTGGAGGCTATTCGCTGATCTATTCATGAAGTCGCATTGATAGATTTAGGGTTCGTCACTCACGCAGTGCACGCAAATTCTAGGCTTGTATATCTGGTGGTTTCATCCTTTCGCAACGAAGAGAACATGATTCTCGCTGGGCCGCCAGATGGCGATATTTTTCCACCCGGCCCAGGATGGGTCTTCCTGGTTGTCAACGGGATCCCAAGCGGAGGAAAGATGGTCATGGTTGGGAATGGACAAGGTCCCCCCGTGGACGACACCGCATGGGAGAAGTAAGTTTGTGTATTGTGGCTACGTGAGGCAATCTCTAACTTGTGTAGCATGTTGAAGCAGACTAAAATCGACCAGTATGAGGAGTCCAAGAAAAAAAGCAAAGCTCATGAGTGAAAATCGCCGTTTTGGCGTCGTTGATGTTCGGATCTATACCATGTATTCGTTATTGTCGTGTCCGTTGTTCGTTTTTGTTGCAAGCCAAAGATGTAAAAAAAACTATAATCCAGTTATGTACATGATCTGGCAATGAAGATCATAGAGCCCGCTGTTTCATCCGACTGCTTACAGTCCTCAGCCCGGCGTATACCTTTCCCGGCGGGGAACCAAGTATAAGAGAGACAATTGCGTCTCGTGCGATTTTGATGTTTTGGAATGATCCCATTATATGAATTTTGCTATTCAACGGAGTCAAAAATGGAGAAGGAAATCACCGAATATTTGACAAACGTGTCTGCAAGTACAATTCGCGTGCGACTTGTGTTTTCGATCGTGAATTTTGTCTTGCCATCTTGCCCTGCTATGCGACCTGGGTGACGGATGAATAACGGCTGAAACAAGGCACAGTTGCATACCAATGGCGCGGGACAAGTGATCACCATGCAACGTTTTCACGTCTTTGATTTCAAAAGAGTCAAGATAAAGGTCGTCCAAACGAAGCAGCGCGATGGCGTCCTTCGATGTTGATAAATGCCTTTAGGAATAGTTGGACATTGTCTACTCCACACTTACATTGACATCAAAACCTAGCGCGTAGGCTTTGACAAAATCTTCTCCTTTCTGAATGGAAGCAATATCTTTTGTGTGTCTAGACGTCTACATACAGTGTCAGCTGTGCTGTTAAAGGACGGGGGAGGTACATACTCGGATCTCAACGCATCTCCGTGGAACGTTCATACGAACTTGCAGACCAAGAATCTCCGTGAGAGGAGAGAAGATGTTGATCCAATCTCTCTTGATTGGGGTCATACGGTGCGGTGGTATAGGAATTCGTCGGGTCTCAGACTTGAGTGTGGTTGATTTCACAGTAGCGACTGGAAGGGCGGGGAATGATGGTACAGAAAGTGATTGAGGAGCAGAGTCGGGATCGATGTCAATTACAAGTTCGTCGTCCTCGCGTACATCTGTATGTACGGATCCTTCACCGGTGAGAGGTTCCAGCTGCATGTCCGTATCCTCGTCCGTATTGCCTTGTTGCGTTGAGCTGATTTTTGAGTTGTCATTGACGGTCGCTTTTCTTTTTGTAATGCTCCTCCGAGTTTTCTTACGAGGATTGGATGGAATAGCGACATGAGTGACGACCATGATGGGAGGATGCAACTTGAAGACACAACAACTCCGATGCTCTTGCCAATGTCTAACACCATCGGAGACATAAATGACCTCAATGCCAGCAGAACGGAAGGTAAGAGGACTACCATGTACCGATGCGTATCTTCCCTCGGATAAAATTATTCTCAGCTTTGCAGGGCTTGCTCCGCTCTCTGGGGTATACTAGGGCCAGTGACGACCCATCCGACACGCCATCCGTAGAACAACTGCAGAAATTGTCGGGAAAGATCAAGGAGATACTAGGAGACGGTGGAGATCCTGGTCTAACATTGGGAGACCAGCCTACCCAGGTGCATGCGTTACGGAAATGTGATCTACTCGATTGCCGACTCTCAAATACAGGTACTCAATGAAGACGGCCTTCCCATTGTCGACATTTCAGAACACGTCAATGAAGATTTTCAAACGAGCACAACATCCCCTCCTGCAGGAGAGCAAGACCTGATCTCGCTCCCTCTTTTGCCACCTGACGAGAGGGAGCGCAGGCGACGAGAACGCGATCAAATTCTTGATTTACTCGAGGAGGAGGAACGCTTGCAGCAACTTCAGGAAGAGCGAGATGCGGAGGGGGAACGGAAGGAAGCGATCAGAAGACGAAAAGAGTCGGCCAGAGCTGAACTGGAGCGACTGAAAGCGGCCCGGAAGTTGCAGAAGAAGATGGGACGCGCCCTCGTCCGGCATACCAAAGAAGCGGGGGAGATTGAAGATGCGCGCTCAATGTCTCCAAAGACTACACCTTTGGCAGCAAAGAAGAAGGTATCTTTTGCGGATGTGCCATCCATAGAAGCCGACGAAAGTGATCAACAGACGTCAGTCCATCAGCCTGGATGGGGCAATGTTACACTCGGGCGATTACGTGCACAAACCCGCGTACCTCTAGTGAGTTCAGCCGAGGCACAAAAATACCCCATGAAAATGCGTGTAGTGGAGCGGCACCCCACGGAATCTCCTACTTTTCTCCCCCACAATGACGCAGACTCGGATGATGAATCTACATCTTCAGCTGGACCTTCTTTTCAACGCTTGCAAGATGATTCTTCGAGTGAAGAAGACAGGTCTTCGGGCTCCAGCGTCTTAATAGAAGATGAAATGGAGGGAGGATTTGACTACAATATTGCACAACACCACCGCGAAATTGCTCTGGAATACCACGAGAAAAGACAAGCTGTCTGCGCCGAGACGGCAAGAGCAATGAATGCGTACACTCTTGATGAGCATGATCAACCAGAAACTGTGAGTCACACGAACTGCCATGTTTTGTTTGACTTTGACAGCACTTTGAGCTCCAGCCCAACAACAGGCAGTTACCACTGTCGCGTTTTCGTGCGGATCGCATGGCAGCAGCGTATCACAAATCGCACGGCCCTCTTTCTACATCAATAGGACAAACTGTCATTCCACCCTCCCGTCAAAAGTCCCTGCAAAATTCGGTGAGGTTAGGCAAACTGGAGAATGATCAACTGGTAGGGGGAGAATCTGGTGAAAGTGGGAGCGATGATGAGAAGATTAGAGAAGCAATTCAAATGTTACGGACGGGAACCATTCAGAATGTTGGCCCTGACTTCGAACCACATCCAGTGCCCACCATTAATCCTCTTCGAACTTCTGATGCCGTGGTGTCGTCGTCTCTGGGGATGTCAACTGTTGCTCGCGGAGCAAAGCCATCAAGATTCAAGGTGGCTCGTGGCGGAGGAACAACCACTTTGCATGGCGGTGTCAGCAGAGACGCTGTCCAGCCGCAGCCAGCCATATCGAGCGTTGTCGAGCGGAATGTCCCAAAATCGAGATAAATGTGTATATAAAAAAAAGAAACTCGGGAATGAAATAAAAATTAATGGACAAATCTGGACTCGAACCGGAGACCCCCCGCACTTGAGCGCCATGCTAAGCGGATGTGATAACCAGCTACACCATATGCCCAACATTGAGGGAGTTGACCAAACACTCTACATTGATGTCTACCCGACGGCTCCTGTTCAGCGTCGTCGTTCGTGTCCTTGTCGCCCTCTTTACTCGAAGTTATTTTCAGCCTGACGAATACTTCCAAGCATTAGAACCAGCTCATAGATATGTTTTTGGCTATGGTCATCTCACTTGGGAATGGGTGAACCCGGTGCCTGTGCGGAGTATGCTTTACCCCGCGCTCAATGTGCCAGTGTATTGGCTACTGAAGATATCAGGGTTGGATATCTATCCTTTGTTGGTGGTAAGCTTTCCGCGTTCTCAATCAACGTATCTAAAATCAACAGGTCGCCGGACCAAGAATATTCCACGGTTTGCTCGCTGCATTGACGGACGTGTGTGTACCGAAACTCGCCAATGTAATCCTCGATGCTACGTCTAGCAAAGGGATTGTCAACGGTGCAGAATTGTCGGCAAGTGATCGTGTTTGCGTCTTGGAATCTATCAATCATCAAGGTTTATAGTATCTCCTTTCCATCACTTCTTTCTTTCATGTGCTGTCCTTGTCAAGGTCTTTGTCCAATTCGCTGGAAGTATCCCTCACAACTATCGCCTTGAGGTATTTCCCGTGGGATGTTCTAGCCGTATCTTCTTCCCTGCTTGACTTGTGCGTGGATCTGCATGACTTGATTTATATCTGACAATTTCTTGAAGGTCTAGGCTAAGATGGTGCATTATGTTTGCAAGTATTGCATGTGCCGTCCGGCCGACCAACGCTATCATCTG
>JBBPPV010000208.1:0-10086 GCA_038092115.1 Leccinum brunneo-olivaceum
TCAATTCCATAGATCGTGCCCTTCTCAACGAAGACCTGCTCGAGGAGGCATCCGCCGTCCCAAACATCCGCTTGTTCTTCAATCATAAAGTTCTCTCCCTCGATTTTGACAATAGAACAGCGATTATTCGAGACACAAATTCAGAGAAGGATATCCAGGCGAATTTTCACTTGTGTATAGGTGCAGACGGTAGCTATTCCGTCGTCCGCCGACAATTAATGAGAGTCGTAAGGTGTGCCAGCCTGCTTGTTGGACGGTGTTCGCGGGACGCTGACTCGAGGCCCATAGAATGAATTTCCAGCAGGAATATATTCCACATGAATATATTGAACTTAAAATGCCGGCAGGGAGTGATGAGCACGGCCAACCTGTATTCATGCTTGATCCGAATCACCTTCACATTTGGCCTCGCCACTCCTTTATGCTCATTGCGCTCCCAAACAAAGTAAAGACTATTGTCTCGCCTATTTTTTCACTCAGCTCACCCCATTTCAAGGACAAATCTTTCACATGTACGCTCTTCGCCCCCACCGTCGAGTTTGATCGCTTGATTGATCGCGAAGCGATTTTATCCTGGTTCAGGACTCACTTTTGGGATGCTCTCCTCCTGCTTGGAGAAGACAAATTACTTCACGACTTCACCAAGAATCCCCGAAGCCCACTGATAAGTATCAAGGTGCTCTTTACTCGAACATGTTTGACAGTCAGAAATCTAAGAGATTCAATTCCCATTAGGCAACGCCGTATCATTACAAGGATCGGTGTATAATATTGGGGGACGCTGCCCATTCCATGGTGCCCTTTTACGGACAAGGTCTCAACTGCGGTTTGGAGGATGTTAGGGTTTTGCGCGCACTGCTTCTGCAAGAGGGCGTGGCACCTTGTGGCCTACCAACCCATTTAGGAGAACAAGAATACACAAACACGAGGCTGTTCCAAGCCTTGTGGAAGTACACTGAAACAAGGCACGAGGATCTTGTCGCTATCTGTGAACTTGCAATGGACAATTAGTAAGTTCATCATTCGTTACTAAGACCACCGTTTATTTGTTCGTCATTGACAGTATCGAAATGCGGCATTCTGTGACAACACCCGTATACCTGTTTAAGAAGGCGCTTGATAATTTGTTGTATGCGATCACTTCCAGCAAGGGTTCCTTGGGTTCGGTCACGCGGCCATTGGCTTCTGTTCCGTTCCCATCCCCTATTCCTACAGGATGGCTCCCACTGTACACCATGGTTACATTCCGCCCAGATATCAGCTATGCGACGGCTCGGAAGAAGGCAGAAAAGCAGTCCACCATACTCTGCTTCGCTGCAAGTCTCGGTGCCGTGGTTCTTGGCGCTGGGGGATTCTACGTTACGCTGCGTGGTATTCATTGGTTGCGGGGACGATGACATGGTATTTTGTTTTGTAGACTGGTGGCTACATAGTGCACGATAATTTCCCGTCTACGGAGGAATGGCGGTGACATTTTATCGGCAGCCATGGGATGAATTGTAATTTTCTCTCGTCGTGACACAGGGCATTGGACGGTGATTAATTTGGGATGGTGGTACATGAGGATATCCGTCCGAGCTGACTGGCGACACATGTTCTGGAAGTTGGCTATCGACGCGACCGTTCTCAGGGGATAAAAATACGCAAGGACATGTGTACGGTGAGTTGGAATCCGATCTGTAGGTTCGCAAGAAATCCCGTGAAATGCACCATTATATAGTCTAAGTAAACTTTACCTAGTAGAAACACAGAAAACAGTGTCAATAGTCGTGCTCTGTCGTAAAGATCTGGTATACAAGAAGGCAAGAAATGAAACATGATCGAAAACAAGGAGGACGGAGGAGGTGAGGAAAGACAACTTAAATTTTCTTCGGTGGCCGGCCCCGTTTCTTCTTCAAGCCTGATTCACCTGAACCCTCGCCAGTGGTGGTAGTAGAGAAGGTTACTGGAATGTCTTCTTCTTGTCTCTGGTCTTTACGCGGACGACCACGTCTCCGCTTCGTAGGCGGCTCCTCAGCACCTGAATCATCCGCTTTCTTTTCCTGTTGCGGGAAACGGGTGAGTCGAGAATCAGGAACGGGGGATGGATGTTAGATATACTTTGGGAGGTCTCCCCCTTTTCTTCTTGCCTGGCACACCTTCTGATGGGCCGGTAGTGGCAGATGTAACCCCTGATTTCTTGGTCTTGTTTTTACTGCCTTTTGGGCGACCGCGCCCCCTTTTGGGAGGTTGCACGTCTTTAGGTGTTGTCATGACTGGGAAAAGCACGAATAAATTTTGAAAAAAAAATTGGGAACACGCGAAAGAGTGAGAGGGAGAATTAGGACGATGAGAGGGCTCACTGTGAGTGTCCGCTGTATTTGGATGATCATTTTCCTCGATATCGTCGTCATATCTGTCCGCTGAGTCGTCCTGGTGTTGCGAGTTGGACATGTGTGAGAGGAGGGAGAAGGACGATCACGGGAGCTTGACAACGCAGGCAAGGACGTCGGCGTCGAGGGGAGAGGAAAAGCGGGGAAAGGGTGAAGCCCTCGTTTTAACGGAATAATATCCCCCCTACCGAATTTAGTTGGGACGTGTATGCGTGGAATTCTGACCAAAACTAGGATTTATTCGGGCAATCTTTCAGTTAACCCCTGATAATTCCAACGTACGTAAGCGAATGGCATTCATTTAAATATTTTACTGGCAGTCATCTTTTTTATAAAATTTTTTTGTCTTTTCTTAAATATTTTTTTCCCTCTCAAATTCAGTCGGCGATATAATTAACTCGTACTTCCTCCCGATGAGACGCTCGATCCTCGTTGCCTTCATCCCATTTGCGAGTGCGCGGTTATTGTATTCGGGTCCTGAAGATCTTTATGCTTTTCCAAAGTACCGTGTCACCTTTCTCAACGACCTCCCCGTCTTGAACGACACCGTACAACGCTGGATCCACGATGGCTTGCCAGGTGGTGAGCAGGAGTTCCTTGGCGATACACGGGAGTGGCACTCCCAGACCCACTGGAAGGAAATAGGTAGTAGTTCTGAGACCGATGCCTTGCACGACACACCTGGTGTCTGTATGTATGTTTGACACATATCCATCATCGAGCCGAGCTGACGTGTCACCTGACACAGTCATCGACTACTCTCTCCAACACATGAAGATCGGTCCTGAAAACGAGTTTGTTTGCCTCATTCCACCCGCAGGTAGTACAGGTACCACTTCAGAAGACTTTGACAGCGACGCAGCTCTGAGGAATAGCTGGTCGTTGCTTCAGCCTTTATCTGGAAAATGTCTCTATGTGCGACCGTCGTATATGACAGGCGTTATCGGGTTCTCATCTCACCCGCTAGCATCGTCAAACTTGGTTCACGTACTCTTATTGTCACAACCACCAAATCAGACAATTTAAAGAGCTCAGTCCCACACAACCGCCTTTAGGTAACAGGTTTTGTTTTTTTTTATCACTTGGCATGCACATTAATGCCACCATAATACCATGTAACTAGGACCGCATGAACCTGCGGAGGACCCACAGGCAAGTTTCACAATTTCCTTGAATGTACATACTAAGATGTATCCAGTGGGAAGCCTTTACGCTTGGCCGCTCCCCAGTCGCATCAGACAGCGGAGCAGATGTGGTTGTCGCCGATCAACTTCCTCAAGCTGCAAATTTGGAAGTTGCACATGGTCCAGGTTCTCGTTACCTTGTCCAGCGATGGGGTGATGGCACGTTCTGCGACAAAACCGGAAAACCTCGTGAAGTTGAAGTGCAGGCAAGTTGTATTCATCCTTGCCGCCCGTATTGTTTCATAAATGGTTATCAGTTCCACTGTTCGATGACGATGGCGGACTCCATACTTCTTGTGCGTGAAGCCAAGACATGTTCCTATGTATTGGTCGTACAAACGCCGCGCCTGTGTGGTGAACCTGGGTTCAGATCCCGCCAAGAAACCCGCGAGGAATCACTGGTCCGCTGCCGGCAGATCATTGACCCACCTTCTGAGCAGGTTTCCCCTTCCGAATCAACACAACTTGAGCAGAGGCAAACAGCCGAGCATGTGAATACGAATGAATACGACCATCCACTTCATCTTCTCAACCGTAAATCCCGTTTCATTATACCCGTTAGGGCGCCGCTTCAGAGTTCGCTTGGATCAAGCACCGGTGATAAAGGTGACGACCAATGGGATGACTTTTGGAAGCGGGCCGTGGAAGCTTTGATGAAAACGCCCGAAATTCAGGAGCTAAGTGGCAACAATCCACAGGTCTTTCTCGACCGTGGCGAAAATGGCGAAATAGTCATTGAGATTCTGGAGGAAATACCGATGGATGGCGACGGCGACGGCGATGGAACGGTACAGGGTGATGTGACTGCAGAAGAGTATGCACGTTTAACAGAGGTGCTGCGAAGTGCAATATTCGAGATGAAGCGTAACGGGGAAACAAAGCAGGAAAGTGATCAAGATTGGGAAAATGAGGAAGGTGATGGTGGGTCCCGTAACACAAGAGACGAGTTGTAATGTGGGTCGACTCTATTGTCTTCTGAAGGCCTGAATGCTATCTTTGTGCTTCGAATCCTGTCTAGACCTTCAGGGAAAGTGCGAGCAAGCTTACGAGGCGAAGTGATTAAGAATTTTGTTCATATCCGTGTCATGAAGCTGGGCGCATCAAATTCACTGGAACTCAATCAGGCTTGGTGTGACAGTGCGGCGCTCTTTTTGCTTTTTTTTTTTTTCTTTCTTTCTTTTTGTCTGCGACGGACAGCCTGTGCTAATTCCCGTGCACGCGATCTCTGGTTGCTGGATATCTTAGTCTCTCAAAAATCGACACATCGCTTATGCTTGAAATAATTAGCGGCTTCTCTTGCCAAGAACTGTCTGTTCCACGGACTCGCTGGGTTGGCGCAGCTCGGAAGTGCAGATGCGGTAGTTCCTGTAAGTACACCCAAACAAATCGACCCAATAGCCATTTTTTAATTGGGCATGACGTGCAAAAGTCCCTGACATGATTTTTCCGTCTGCCAATGCGCACAGGAACCTGCAGGAATCACATCACTGCGCTTTCCCAACGTCCATTCACACGCTGGTCTCATCTTCGTCCGAAATTCCGGAACGCGGTGTAAATATATCTGTGTCAGTGTGGCATAGAAGAGTGTAAAGTTCATCCACCTCTGAAATTTTTCTGTGCTTCTGTGGCGGCTCAGGGGTTCTCTAGAAGTTGTGGTGGTCACCGATAATCACGCGCTTACCATCCACCTTTCGATCCCTTCCGTCCAGTCAAGCATTCGCATCGAGTGTAGAGTTCACTTCTGTGACAACAAATTTTTATCGTTACCAGTGCGTGATTCTTCTGTCCGTTCGCCCCTGTCAACTTGTTAACAACTAATTGTTCCATTTTCTATTCCTTTCAATATGCTTCATGTGATGAACGTGCCACATTCCGCCTGAAGCCCGTGGTGCTAACCTGCCAGAAATACAAATACATGCACTTGGAAGGTCTTGTCCGGAGTTAAATTTATTGGCACCTTTGCCCTTTTTCCCGTAAGCAGCCCTGATTTATTTCCCTCTGACAGCTGGATCCTCCCACAACACGCGGATGTTTTCGAGTTTTACTGTGCCTCCTTGATCACCACCTGGTCTTTTACTTCCAGAATTTCATTTCATGTCTCGCACCTCCTGGTGTGCATTGCATTGCATTGCCCGTCCCTACGACGGTTATCGGTGCTTGAGGAAAGTCAGATAAGGTTTTATTGCCCAATCGTTTAATAATCTGGAATCAGCGCTGAACATGCGCTTTCGGTTGTATTCAGATGGTTTTTTCTCCCCATGCTGGATTGGTGTGACAAGCGTTGGCCAACATGACGCTTTGATACCCAAATGTCAATTTACCGCCAGCTTGAGATATTTCGCCTTGAACGACTACCACGCAAAAGGTGGGATAATCGTTGCAGCGATTCTGGTTTATTTTATCGTGATGCGGGCATGGTTCCATTGACTGTTCGCCGTCGCATGTTCACCGGCCCCCTTTTAATGACGAGCCCGAGCCGCCTTGGTTCTACATTTTTTTTGGGGAGAGGGGGGGGGGATGATACTCGAGGGACAGCCAAGAAATTTCAATGTTCCGACGTGTATGCAGTGACGTTGTCCTGGCATACCGCCAAGTGTATCAGGGAGAGGGTTTGATCCGACTTTGCCCCGCATGCTCGACCAACTCGCTTCCAACTGAGCTGCTACTCGAATGTTTACTGTCTCTACTTCGAGCCTGCAAGAACGAGGAGTAGTACAAGTCTAACCCGAGGTTATGGCAACGTGTTCAATTGACCGTGCCTGCCAGACACTTTTCCCGAGGGGGATCTGGGACGCAAAGACGACTTTGTCACACGGAACTTGAACAAACGTTTGACAAGTATCTTTCAGGCTCTCAGTGATAGTTTTCTCATCATCGTTGGAAACACGATCAAACTTGATACCTCATATCCTGCCGCGTTTGCGTGCCCACGCAAGTCATCCTAGCAACACTAATAGTTGTCCGAGCCTAACTACCATCATTGTTGTGTAGGTGTCAAGGGAACTGTACGATGCCACTTGACTCAGTCGAGCCCGGTTCATGAGGCTGCGTACCTATCCCATCGGATCGCCACAAGTCTTTCTAATCCGAGATTCCATCACATACCTTGGTTATCATGTCGACAGTACGCGCGCGCGCCATCGCGTACTTTTCCGTTTCGCTTCTGGTGAGCTTGATTGCCGCAATTTTCCAACACTCGTGACAGATAATATTATGGACGCGAACCGTGTGGGGATGTTGTCACAATCGGAGACCAGTTTCGTGAGTAGTGCGATTGCCAAAGCCTGAGTTGCACGTTTCCAAGTGTCATCTCTGTCCCGCGATGGGTGCCCACTGTGCAGATGTGGATACCTTCTCGAGCGATTCATGACTGACGTGACTAACTCGTTCGTGAAATTGTTCGTTCAGTACCCACATGGATGGCATCCATCATTCCGTCGATTGGGATATCTCGGACCTAGAAAAAGAAAGAAAAAAAAGTTTCCAAGATGGCTTGTCCAGGGAACTTCAAGTATAGTTATGCCCGCCTCGAGTTCTGACAGACCCAAATTCGAGGGAGAGTACCCGAAATATGTTCCACGTTTGGCAGTCCGTGTTATCCATTCCATCCTCACATAATGTGGCAAGTAATTTATCCCAATCCAACGACGGGGAGTCATCATAGGGACCACTTTCAAGCTATAAAATATATATAATATGTATATAAAAGTATGTCGTTCCACTCGGGTTTATGTGGCCTTGACCCCCCCCCCTCTCGTGACGTGGCGGCGCTTGACCAAATCCAACGATACGCGTGGCGCATTCGTTCTCATCTTTGCCACCCAGTGAGCAAATGATCACCTCACTCCGCTTCTTCCATACCCGGTCGACGGATATTCCCGACTGTGGTCGGGTTTTGTGGAAAATTTCCTACAATTGTGCATTTCGAGACGTCTTGCGGCGTGCTCGGACTCGATTCATCGCCAACTTGGATCCGGTCTTTGTTGCGACCAACGCTGCTGTCCTCAATGCACTGCGTTTCCCTCTCCTCGGGATCGAAAATATGAACACTGCTGAAGGATCCCTACCCGCTTGATGATCCGATTCAACGGATCAACATGTCAAGATACGCGATCGCCAGGGTCACCAGTCGTTCCGAGACCAAAGGGCATGTATAAGTATGACCCAATCACTGCCAACTAGATTCCATTAAGCAGATGATAATGAAGGCGAAAAAGAGTGGATGGTGGTTATGTACAACCGGAAGTGACGATCTAGTAAGCGTTTGTATGATGTGGTGTCAGTGCAGTCATAGTCCAAAAGAGTGGCAAGGCTGCCGCCATCGGCGACAGGTGGGCAGAGGCAACTTGGGGTCCAGTTTGAGGAGAGAAAGAAATGAAAAAAGCGTAACGATGAGACAATAACAAACGAGGCAAATGCGTGCAACACAGGAAAGGGACGAAAACAGGCCTACTTCTTTGAGTTGTTAGTAATGACAACGGCGAGAATGATGGCAACAATGGCAAGAATGACGAGCACGAGGATGAAACAGATCCACCGCTTTTTTCTTGCGGCACGGGCAGAGGCAATCGCCTTGTCTGTGTGACCAATACTGGAGCGTGCATGTTAGATATGGTAAAGCAAAAAGGGTACACAACATACCCTGTTTCCAAGTCTTTTTCAACAGTCGCCGCGGTTGTTTCAACGTTATCTATCACCTCGCTCTGTTGTTCTACCATAATGCTCATCTATACAACCCGGCAAGGTCAGTAGATGCCACCAGAGATCGCTGCTGGGCGTACATCGTTGAACAGTTGAGCGAGTTCTGCAATAGTTTGCTCGATGCGTTGAATGTCCTGATGGCGGGCTTGCACCTCACGGTAAGCAGCTCTTGAATCACCATATCGGTTCGAGTTCATCAACTACTTCGGGTCAGTTGACTGTTTGTATGCATGGTGCGGCTACATACAGCTTGACTGAAAATCTGGCCACCAGACTCGTCATTGACCGCCGCTCGTATTTCCTCCGGGGTGGCATCCGGTTTGACTAGAGAGAACAGAGTCAACCCTGGACAGCTCTTGATAAAGACAACTGACCAATCTTGAACTGCCGCTCCATCCGTTGTTTGTACTTTTGTCGGTACTGCTGTTCCACTTGTTGATAATGTTGGATCGCATCGACGAATTTAGATTTGACAAAGGCCGTCTACGGAAAAGGTATGGATGAGCATCGTCTTGGACCCTCCTATCTTTGGTGCTGACCTGTTGCTTCCGAATTTGCCCATCGCGACCACCTGCGGGTTGTCTCTCCAAAGCTTGAATGCGCCGTTTCAAGGTCGTGCTAAGGGCACTCGTCTCCTGGACGAGGTCTGCCAACTGCGTAGCCTCCCGTTGAGCGGCTACTTCGTCTGTGGTGTTCAATGACCGTGAATGATACTCGTCGATTTGGGCAACATTGGCGTTGAATGTCTTGAGAGTGTCTTGAAGAGAAGAAATCTATACAAAATGAGACGCATACACGAGATGAGAAAGGATAAAAACTACTTCAGCGTAAAAGGCAGACATGTTGTCTCCTTGGTCTACCATCCCACCGCCAGCGGTAAGGTTGGTCGTGCTGTCTCTAACTTCGGACATTTCGTACGCGGTGTCGTCCTGTCGAACGTACGGATTCGTTCTGTAAGAACAACTGAGCTAACAGTTGAATTACAGGGTTAAAAACTGGCGCTGACCTGCCCTGCTGCTGGGCCTAATTGAGAGGTAAAAAGAATGAGTAACGAGTCTAAAAGGACGTAGAAAGAATACGGACTCTCATCGCTGCTAGTCTGTCCATGGAAGTGTCGTGAAAAGATGAGGATTTGTCTCTTTTCTTGCGAATGTTGTGAACGATGCTTTTTTCTCAGCTTGCCGATGTCTGATGGGGCGCAACAAACGAGTACAAACAATCAATAGGGCGGTGCCATCATTCTCAGAGTCCAGTTGGGTTTCAATCCGCTCAGAATACAGCGTCAGACGGATTTAACCACTGGAACGCTGCGGCGGTGAGCATGATTACCTCCCATGCATCCAATGGATCACAGTGGGAAGGAGAACTGCGCTACGCAAGGCACAATTGATACAGAGGCTCTCCAAGGCTCTCCAAACGCAGAGCGATAAATCGGCTTCACGGAGAAAGAATCTTGTCAGGGTAGCATATAGGCTACGGGACAGTTGGCTGCTGCACAACACGTCTGGGTTGGTCTCGGCATCTGATCTTCGCAGTGGCCGGTCTCTGTTGCATATCCCGCAGACTGAGCTTGCTTGACCCGGGTCCTGTCTGCCCGCAGCACCCACTAAAAGGAGGTATACCATGCCATGCATTGATTAGCACCACCATCAGCGCCGTCTACATTGCTTTCCGCACGCACTAGTAACGTGAGGAAATCAGTCAGCCAGCGCAGCGCGCAACACCGCAATCTGCCGGTCCAACATTCCCCGGCTGGGCCCTCCAATCGCCGTCCGCCTTTCCACGCTCGCTTCAAAGTCAAATACGTCGGCAACATCGTCGCCAAACTG
>JBBPPV010000209.1:0-10056 GCA_038092115.1 Leccinum brunneo-olivaceum
CCCCCCTTTGTGACCCCCCTTTCCCACGTTCATTCACTCCTCCGCGGACGGATCTCCTCTGGCTCAGCCCATTTTACATTTATTCCGAAATATCGGCCTGGAACTCTACGGCCGGCGTACACACACCTGGCGGCCGCACCCGATCTCAATGAGGCAACTTTGATGGCATCACATTCAACTCCGCGGGTCTCACACACAAGGCTTTAGGCCGCCTTTGACTGTCTCTACCCACGATCAAACAGCGCCTGCCATCACCAAGTCCCCGAGAGGGGCGCTTGAAACGAATGGCAAGCTGCTCCTTCTATCAGATGATCATTGATGTCGAGCGTATATAATTATCGAGGGCGGTGATGGCTATGGGGGGGACGACGGGGCCGAGTGCGCCCACATAACACCCTCCACGTGCATTTCATTCTGCAGTGTTGTTCGCGGTGGCGGCGGGTGATCAGAAACAATGCGCTGCCTCGACAAAAGCCGCATTGAACCCTGGCAGGAAAAGAACCCGGCCGTGCTAGCACTAGCCAGGTACAGGTTTTGATGTGTCGATGTTCCGTACATCGGCCGCCGATGTGACACTTTTTGTCTGACGAATAGAAAGAGAGAGAGAGAGAGAGCGTCTGCGAGGTCAGTCAGTCAGCATGAATCATCATCATGGCCTTGACGGCAATCAGATTCAGTTTCGAGAGCGTGGGAGGTGATCCCATCCACCCGACGGACCCGTCACCGTCACCGTGTCAGATCGTGCCAACCTGCCAGCACAAACTGCCAACGCTGGCATAATTGCGCATCCGATACGGTGTTGAGACATCCACCCTGATGGCCTCTGCAGGGTCAATCAGACTTTTTCGTCACCTCGCCAGATCACCGCGATCGCTACGACGTGTATTATCCCCGATTGTGAGTAGATAAAAACGACCAAGGATTTACTCGTTGAAATTCCCTTCAGGAACTTGCAGTACACGAATGTCAATCCAAATAACTTGACTCCACCTTACCCATCCGACTCCACCTCCGTAGAGCTCCCCGATATCCTGTATCTTCCATCCGTCGACCATACCCTCACCGTCCCATCATGACTCCCTGCCGCAAACATCATCGGCTCATCCGTCGCATTATTCCATCCCACACACGTCATATCCCTCAACTCGGGCATATTCATCGGCCTGAGGTAACGTAATAGCGCCGCGGTGTCTCGATCCCAAATATGCACATCCCCCGCTACCCACTCAGCTTTACCCTCGCGCAAAATGACAAAAACTGCGGTTCTACTCACCTTTACCGACACAAAACACGAATTGTTCATCCCTGCCCCCAAAATAACACGAACCCGCGATAGAAGTCGGCCCGTTGAGTGCAAAGGTATGTTTGAGGTTCAATCGCGCCGTCAATGGACTCGGTCCGTTTGTTCGCGCCCTGTCACGCACAATCTCGAGTTTCCACAGTTGAGGTGGCGCCTCAGGGAAAAGCACGGGTTTGTGAAAAGCAAACAATCGGGAAACGGGCTGATGCGTACCTGTTCAAACGAGACAAGAACGACAGGCATACGCTTTGATATCACGATATCGCGAACATCGTCATACAATGGTGTTTGACTGTCCAAAAAAAAAAAAAAAAAAAAAAAGGTTGAGCATCCCCTTGCCTTTCCCACGAACGAACTAACCTTACCTCTCTTTTCGTTTCATATGCATGTTGTATACTGTCCATCCCAGGTCAGTTTAACTAGAAAGACAAAACGAACACTCTTTACCAATAATCCGTTTCTCGACTTTGGTCTGGCGCGTTGGTTGTGGTCCATTGACCGGCGGTATGCTTGGTCCTATGGCAATCAAACGCGAGCAGTCCGAGGTCACCGCCACATTGATCAACCGCACGTGGCCGAAATGGTATGTATCCAAGACCTATAGTCACCATCGGTTACTCGAGTCCATCGCATGGCAGATGCACACGCACCTTTCCGTGCGGGTCCTAATTCGTGCAGTCATCGATCAGTATCCCTCTACAAATCCCAATTTCTGACGCTTACCAATTTCACCACATCGCTTCCTTCCACCGATAGAATTGCTAGCAAAGACATGCGATAGTAAGCGTGAAAACGGAAAAGGACACCCAAGCCTGCCCTACCTTGGCCACTCGGAAGCCATCCCACCGCACTGACTGTCTTGGATCTGTCAATCGTCTGTTTACATACCCCATCCTGAACAAAACGTTGGACATTTTTCATAAGAATCGAAGCACGATGAAGAGTGGTACATACCTCGGACCACAACTTGAGTCCCCGCGTGAACCGGGTGAGAAGCAAACGACCGTTAGGAGACCTAGACGTGATCATCACCCTGTTTGACAAGGGGGTGGGTAGGAAGAGCATACCAAGCAACTTGACTGACAAAACCTCGGACATTTTCGAGCGTGCGATGATGCATCAGAGTGTCCTTCCACACGCCTTTCAACCAACTAGAAAGTCATTTCAAAAGACGACAGGACTCACCCCCACACGAAAAATCATCGCCGTTCGGTCCCAACTGAAAAAGCCCTGTGAGATGCATGCTCTCGAAAAATTTCAACGACAAGCAGACTTCACCTTGACGTAGCCAAGTATTTGCCATTTGGCGAAAATTGCACATGCCGCACGAGCGCCCCATGCGGAAACAACTCCTGCGCCAAGTCGAGCCCTTTCAGTTCCTCGATCAGCTTGGTCACCCTCGTTCCTCTCAATCCACAATACTTCGGATCAGGTACCGGACTCGCCGACGTCTCCGGGTCCGACGACATCGAGGTTTGCCACCACGAGTCGCGGCGGGGTAACCCAGGACGGACAGGCGTAGCACGTTTACCGGTCGTACGCTGCAACTGGATCACCGCGCGAACGGCATTTTGGAAACGGACGCGTGGATCGGGAACGTCAAAGAGGAGATGCGTGTCGTGTGTGCGCCTGTGATTGTTTGACGCACCCTGGCCTGGGCTTGAGAGCGACGGCAGGTGTGAAGGTCCGCGCACCTTTGCTTCGTCGTTGTCGCCAGTTGGCTTCGTCGCTCCCGTGGTCTTGGTGAGCACTCGTACGTCGGCCAGCCAGACAATTAGACGAGTAAAGGAAGCGCGTGTGGCGGCAAGCCGTCGGCTACACCATTGCATCGCGAATCGGTGTGCACGGACGATACCGAGTCTGGCAAGTTCGTCTAGCATTTCTGAGATGACTTCTCCGAGCCACTTTTGGTCTTTTTGTGTGATGAACGTCCACCGCTCTAATACGAACCAACTCGAGATGCAAATGAGGCCCGATGACGCGACGAGCTAGAGAAAGCAAGAGTGAGCGTGCAAACTCTAATACCGCAGTCACTACGGCAATCCTAATGGACATACCGTCATGACCACAATGATAGCCGACGTGATGGGGTTCTAAAATCAAACGTATTGATATACACAAGCATAATTAAGTAAGAACGGTCCATACCTGTCCGGAAGAATACGTAAAGAGTACGACACCAGCAGAAAAGCACGCGATAGCGATGACGAGAAACACGAGTGGAGATCCTTTCATCCATGCGAGCAGCCACCACGGGACTCGATGCACAGGCGAGCGGCTATCCAATCCAGGTAAGTTATCAGGGAATTCGAAAGAAACGAGCACTCTCAGGCTCACTAGATTGACTGTTTCCAAGTGAGGCCCAGAAGACCATTGACACCACCCGCGATACTGAACACCAATGAAGACATCCAAAAGGTGTTGACACTTGTGGCGAGGATGTTGCCTGTCATCCGGGTCGAACACACCAAGAGCGACGCATCGACGACCCCAAAGACGATCGACAGTGTGGAGACATTCAGTAAATTCTTGGTAGCATGTTGTTGATGGAACCAAATGGTTGGTATGCCTATTACAGTGATCCTCAGTAAGCATTCACTATTCACCGACCACGTGTTACCAATTTCAATGAAGATGGTCAACGCGGCAGTGATTTCATCGAGATGACCGCCGGTTTCGAGCATCAAGTCGTGGACATACCGCTGCACTGCTTGTGATCGGAACTGGTCTACAAACACGATGTCACCCAATCACACGCCAAGCTCGATAGGGTACGCACGTTTGTATTCATAAAGACAAGATGAAAAATACTGCAGGCAGACCATGCATCAGAAAGACGATTCCAAGATGAAGAAAACACCGGGAAAGAAAACGTGGCGTACTTTCAAATCAGACTCGAATGCTCGCATAGACTGACTGATCGCCTCATCATTAAACTCTTCAAACTCGCTTAAACAACTGATGAACGCCCCAACATCGCCCGCGAGGCCCTCTAGCTGACTGGGAAGCATATCCAGCTCGAGATTATCATGCGGGAGGTGTACCGTCGAACGGTAGTGCCAGTCTTGCCGTCGTTCCATCACGTTGGGATTCATGAGAACTTCTTGGGGTTTTCGCAAGATCTTGCGAGGGTAGAGGCAGGCGGCATTTTCACGGAATAGAAAAAGAATCTTGGCGAGGCGCTCTTGAAGCCCAAAGGCGGACCAGACAATTCCGACGGAGCTCCCCAGTTCGCGCGAAGCATTTTCGAAATCGCGGAGCTGGATGTCGGAAGATGAGTATGCGAATGTACAGGCGGAAAGTAGCGAGCTAGGAGAAGGTAGAAATCTTTGTTCATACCTGTTTGTCGAGGGTTTCGATCCGCCTTTGAAAGAGGACATCAGATAAAAAAGTGACGACGCTGAAATACCGAAACACCTGCCTTTCAAAAGTGCAAAACAGCTCTGCGCCAGCGTGTTGCTGTTTTTCATCTACCGATGGTGCTGTGTCACGCACGTCAGCGACATGAGACAAACACTAGAATAACAAGTAACGTGCGTTCATGCTCTTCCATTCTTGGCGGCTCACCCACCGCTATACAATTAAGACGTTATTACAATCCATACTGACGACAGAAAGAGACAAACCAGTATGGAGTTCCTCGCTGTGCTTCAACTCGGCAACTACGTCCGCCAGACTAAACAACGGTCTCCTCGTCCTCCCGGTTGCCAAGGTGCTCGTGCCACCACTGAGCAACGTCTTTGGACTTGTCGTCGACGTCGAACGGGGGCTTGTCAGTGGCGACCTCGCTGAATCTACCAACGTCTCGTCATCCATCCTTCTTCCGGTGCCCTCCGGTCGTGTCGCTCTTTTCGTTATTTTCGTCCGTTTTCCGTTGTGTCCCGTTTTGCTAGACTGTATGGCGGCAATTGATGTCAAAGTATCAGGGAGAGGAAAAGACAAATCAATAGGATTTTTCGCAGATGGCATCAAAAAACGACAACAACGCGCGCTTTTCTAGAAGACCCCATCTACGCCACGAGGGAAGAGGGAGGGTCGTAGGGTTCAAGAGGATAGGAGTCAAAACAGCGGATCTGAGGCGAGGCGAGCTGCGGTGGGGGTCATTACGCCACATCCGGCACACTGCACGGTGATTCCGTGTGATTAAATAGACACAGGGGAATGGAAGTGCCCTTAGACGGATAGAGCCACAATAAACACGGTGTTGGCAATACCTAATTCCAAGACAGCGGTGCGGTCCATCCGCGGAGGAGCTTGGCGTCTTTGAATGACGAAGACCCTGGATGTTGAACCGAGAGTGGGTCTTTCAAGAAATCATTAGGTCACTTGTGTGCCACAGAGTATTATCGACGACTGCAGGAGCAGCTGAATCTTGGCACTGGTTAACACTGGGAAAGGTGATTGGACGAGCTCACTAGTTGGCGGAGCACGTTCAGGCCGCATTGTAAACACGCACGTCTGATATATATATTGGCATGGCTGTGTGAGCGTAAGGCCTTTCATTCTTCAACTCGTACGTAAAGTCGTCCGACCAGCTTACATGGAAACAGACACTACTTACCACTGTCCTTCAACTCCGGTAATCACCGTTAATCTGGACATATTCCTGTAGCCAGTGTCAGCTTTCCCATATCCGCGCCCAGGACGAATGAACCCACATAACTAAAATCACACGTCCAGTACCGTGCCCCCTCTTTGCCTCCCACTCCTTGCCCTCCGAGATCGACCTTGATTTCAAACTCTTCCTCCCCGAGAATTTCGCTCGCCCGCGCCTCGTCAACGCCAACAGGCTCGCCATTTTGGAGGACGACAAGCGGGGTTGGGTTCGACGAGGTAGGCAAAGGAATGAATGCGACGCTAACGAGGGTTGGGTCAAGGGGAGTGCTGAGAGGGGTAGACCCCGTGGAGGAGAGAATACGCCCCCAGCTGAGCGGGACGAGGTTGTGAGTATCGTGAGAACTGGATTGCAGACGACTTACTTGGCGTCTTCACCGTACAGTGCGGTTTTAACTAATGCTGAGGTGCTGATAGTGGAGGCGACGCGGTGGGCATCTGTATACGACACTGCGTTCTGATTCGTTGTAATGGATCAGGAGATTAGCGAAGGAGAAATAAATGTTTTTAGAGGTAGGATAAAGAAATAAATAAAGAAACACGATCCATGATACTTCCCAGCTATCCGCCCCCAAGCAAGTAATTTCCCAAAAGGAGACGCAAACCCACCTCGACACATACGCCGACAAACTTGGTGGCACCTTCTCCGTCTCGAACGACGAGTTTGGCCAGATCGATGGAAAAGGCAGTGAGATGGTCTCTGAAGGCAATGTATGCCTGAGGATCTGTGGACTCGTCGATTTCGATGGGATTGGATGCGTCGGTGTCATGACCAGCGCCATTTGCCAAGACGATGATGGTATCGTTCGTGGACATGTCACCATCGATGGAAATAGAGTTGAAACTTCGCTCTACGGCATAGGAAAGTGCGGATTGCAAACTTTTCGGAGAGACAGGAGCATCGGTGAGGATGAGACCAAGAAGAGTAGCGTGGAGACCTGCAGTGGGAGGACCGGAAGGGGTTACGGGTGGTATGGCAGAATTGTGGACGAGACCAGCTGCGGAGGCAGGATCACCCATTTGTGGATGAATCATGCCCGCACCCTTGTCCATGCCTGCCATGCAGTATGTCTTTCCGTTGATCTCAAAGGTGCGGGCACGAAGCTTTGGAAATGTATCTGTTGTCATGAATGCACGTGCAGCTGCTTCATAGGCCGAAGGATTAGCAGCAAGGGAGGAGGAAGAGGAGGAGTGTTGGGTGGAGATGGCAGAGAGTATGTTTGAGATGGGAAGGTGGACGCCGATGACGCCAGTGGACATGACAAGGGTTTCATTTGGGTGAGATGACTGGCAGCCGTGCGAAGCGAGGAGGGCATCTCCTGCTTTGACCATAGCCCAGGCATGCTGCATACCCTTTTTACCCGTGACTGCGTTTGCGCAGCCACTGTTAACGACGACGGCGCGTGCTCTTCCGCCTGATTTTTGGAGAACCTCGCGGGAAACGAGTACGGGGGCAGCACGGAATGCGTTGAGGGTGAAACATGCAGCAGCAGAGGTAGGATGAGGAGAGGTGGATAAGACAAGGGCGAGATCCAGCGGTGGTGGTGCACTTGGTTTTAGTTTTTTGACACCAGCGTGGATGCCGGTCAGGAGGTAGCCTTTTGGCAGGTCAACAATGGGTGCATGGAGATGATCCTTGGACGGGGTCGGTCTGATGGTGATGGTCGTCGACGTCGAAGAGAAACGGACAGCTCTGGAGAGGTTGCGGGGAAACATTCAGCTTGACTTTGAACGACGAGCGAGCGGGTTTTATACTTACAGCGAATATTGCTCGACAAGGCGTAGCGTGACAATAATGTCACACGTATCATCTTTGTGACAGCCTCTCCCAGTTCCCCTCCGTCTGCAAGAACACGACGATCGTCACCGGTTTCTCCTCCTTCTCAAGATATTCCATGGGTTCAACGAGGTCAGTGATCACTACAGTACCGCGACATACCACAAGTACACCATCCGTTGGCTTTGCATACGGTGGATGCAACACCCCCGGTTGGGATGTACCACTGACCCATCCTTCAGACTGTACGCAAAGGGCCGCGTCCTCGGGCACAAGCGCGCAAAGCGCAATTCTCATCCAAACACCTCGCTCATCCAGATAGAAGGTGTCGCCAACAAAGAGGACACCCAATTCTACCTTGGCAAAGTATGCATTTTCCTCCCCCATCGGATCCTCCCTGATCCATCTGTGCTACTCACAGCGTGTGGCTTATGTTTACAAAGCCAAGCGGGAAATACAAGGCTCCAAGATCCGCGTCATTTGGGGGTACGTCTCTCCAACCGTTATTCCTTGTCATTTAGCTTTGCATACCTAGTCGTGTCACCCGATCGCACGGCAACTCGGGTGTTGTCAAATCAAAATTCAGCTCAAACCTTCCACCACGTGCATTCGGTGCGAGCGTGCGCATTGTACGTTTCAAACTTTTTCTCTTGACGTGGCCTTTAAACGCATATCACCAGATGCTCTACCCCTCTAACATCTGATTTCTCTCTCTTGACCCCACCTGTGTTTTATTACCTGCCATGTTGGTAATATGCATCTGAGCGTCAGGCCCATTGGTATGAAGTCATGTGCATACTCCGCAATCCATAAACGGTTCAAAAGCACGTTGCAAGTGTCTTGTCACTTTGACTGACCGCGTGGATTTTTCATTTTCTACCGTCGGTATCGGCGAATATGCATGTGACGCGAACAATAAGATCAACCTGCACATGTCGTCCACAATGGCAGTGTTCCTTCTCCGACAGTGACCACTCCAAGAGCAGACATGCATGCCTCTAGTTGCACCTCCTTTCGTATTATATCTTCGACGATGGTGCGGCTAGACATCAGTTCCGCATTTCTGACTTCTTCCACAAGCTACAAGACAAAACTTTGCGTCGCACTGCAACTCCCAGCTAGTCCTTGCTGACGACATTCTCCAGTGACTCGCATTCTATCAAACAGTGCACCAAAAGGGACTCAATGTCTTATGCTCGCGCTCTGATTTTGATGTTTGGCTCCGAAGTGGCCCAATGCCAGAACTCAACCTGAAATCGGGTCTCACAACTGGTACACGCATTTGATTAGTATCCACTAATCACACAGGAAAGGTGTGTCGCGAACACATACATCATGATGATCAGTAGACGCTGTCCAGGAATAGTTTAAATAACTGAGACACACTCAAAGGAAAGGGCCACCTGTCATATGATGGAAGCACACTGTACGCAAGGTTTCAGATCACTAAGTCTCACTTTTGAGAACCTTTGGTCCTAGGCTAACGAGTGGCGGTGGCGAACTCCGATTGTGTCAGTGGACCTTCTCACATTTAACTGGTTCTCGCATCGCGCCGGATTGATCAAGAAGCAGGTCAAGGATATGGTTAACTACCCATTGTTTTCAGAGATCATATCTTACCACCGGCCAAGATTTCATGCGTTGTGCACCGTGAGTGAGTTGACGACAATCCAAAAAAGCTGGTGACAAACTGACACCCGATGACAGCTTGCTAGCACCTACGTAACACCACCTTTCTATTTCCTCTATGTAACTGTTGTGGCATAATCTGAAACCTTCTCTTTACGAGTTATAAACTCGAGCCCACATTGTGTGCATTATTACATTTGGTATGTTTTCCACCTTTCTATCCCTCCTCTCCCAAGTTGCGTGGGTGCTCCCCCAGACACTCCAAGATCCGTATGCAGTCCCGAGCTATATTACTTTCGGGAGTTCTTCCTGGTCAAACCCATCAGCCTGGGCAGCTTTGAATATTACCCTTGGTGGTCGCCTCAAGGCACTGCGTCCGTGGGCTGCAGTCTGCTACACAAATGACCCCCTCTATGATCCAGTCAAGTGCCAGGATGTTTTGACTAACTACAGTAATCATTATACTGTAGGCCCCATTTAGCTCACGTCAAATGCATTTCACGATCCCTTTATCAGCGTGAAAGCATACCTTCAGCTGTTCTTTGGGCAAACTGGGAGAGCTGCGGTTACCATCACGGTTGTGCTTTGAACTACTCTGATCCACAACCGGTATCTGGTGCAGCCTGTCACCAAGGGACAACTCCGCCATATAGCATTGCGATATCCAGCGCCCAGGATGCCAGTGATATTATCAAGTGGGCTACCAGCCACGATGTTACACTTACCATCAAGAACA
>JBBPPV010000210.1:0-10026 GCA_038092115.1 Leccinum brunneo-olivaceum
AGTGTGATGGCGTTGAGCATTCTCGAGGCTGCCAATGCGGGAGTAAAGAAGGGAGGGGAGGGTGACGAGTCCCCCAATTCGCGAGGTATGTGCCCAATTGTCCTTACCATACCCATCTCCTGATCATCAATCATCTCCGCCGCTAGTTATTACTTCATCCGAACTTTCTTTTCACATGACGCCATTCGATCTCAAACGCCTCGATTCGTACGCGAATAATATGATCGACTACCATGTCATTCTCGACCTCTTGCCCTGTGTCTCGTCTCTCTACTTTGAAAAACGGCTAGGAGATGACGTCCATCTATCGGCTGTGCAAGCATCAATGCTGGTTGGCATGGGCCTTCAAAGAAAGACGATCGAGGATGTGGAGGTAAGTATGATCGTAAACTTACTACGACTGTAACGACACTGATTGCCGACGTTGGCCAACAGAAAGAGCTATCACTACCCGTTTCCCAAGCATTAGCGTTGTTCAACAAACTCGTTCGCAAGATCAGCAAGAAATTAACCGATATCCAGAAGGCAGACATCGCAACGGACATCCCCAAGACTCCCCCGTTTAAAAACACGGTCGCGCAAGGTAATGTTGATGATGATGACGGTGATAGAGAAGCACCAAAGCCATGGCAACGTATCGAATCCAGTGTTCAAGACGAGCTTGATGAAGCAGGCGATGAAGTGACGAAAGCTCTACGTGAAAAGCAACGTGCGATGATGGAGTCACTTGATCTGAGCAAGTGAGTGCTTCCATCCTTGAGCTATTTTGGTTGTCTATTGGCCCCCACCCCCTTTCCTCCGCCTATTACCGCTTTAACCCATTGGCGAATGGAAGAGATCATATCATCATCATCATCTGACGATATCATGAATAGCTTTTTTTTTTCGAATTGAAATAAATGCAGTGACTAAATTGCCGGACTGGATAGGTATGCGATCAACGACGCAGCCGCAGACTGGAGTACTGCGGAGGCACAGGTGTCGAAGCTTGCGCAAGGAAAAGCAAGGGCGACTGTCGTGAGCGTCAAAAGCGAGGCTGTCGTGGGACAAAAACGAAAACCGGATACCGCAGTGGATGTAGGAAGTGAGAAGAAACCGACACGGAGGGGGAAGAAAATAAAGCGGTAATCCAATGTCGATCGATTCGATCACCATCTCCGCGGCTTGAAAATGAAACTTGTCTCACATGGCAGCCACGTAGTAGTCCATGGGCGGTTGTGTACACGTTGATCATGAGGTCGTCCATGGCGTAGTGCCGCACAATAACCATTTGGGTACAATTCAGTGGAGGTGGCTTCTGTCTTTAATGTGGAGGTCGGAGTACCCCACTTGTCCGAAGAGCCGGACCGATATTTAACACATGGTGGACTCATCTTGCTACGGTGGGTGTTGGATCCGTGTAGCCTATATTGGACCCGTGGGGCTGTGGGTTGCTCTGCTTTGAGAACTGACTGCTCTGTCAAGTGACACTGACTTGGATGCGTTTGTTTCAGTCAACGAGTTGTTATCCGGTCTCAGGTTTCAATCTTCAAACGGGTACTACATACCTCATGTGACTGGGTGTCAAACATTTTTTTTCTCTCTCAAAGGTCGTGACAGGTATGAACGACGTTCGAAGTTCACACTGACACGATCATGAAACCGTCACATCTGTCGCATCTGATCAAGGTTTTCGGGAACCACTCTAACCTTGGCCCATTTATCCCCACCCTGACTCCGCTACCGTCGATTTCCTTGGCTCTCCCGCGACGATGCCGGTCGCATCTACAAAGTTGTTGAAGGTACGGCGCACACATAAAACACGTCTGTGAGAGGTAATGTCCCTCTGTCGTGATTGCTTGTCGCGATTGACTTGCCGCAGGCATCTCGTGACACGTTCGGTGCTACGGAGATCGGTGTTGAGTTGGTAAGCGAGGCCCCAAGGTTAACTCATTACTCCATGCCGTACACGTTGACATTTTTGTCCCTGGCAAATTGAGCGCCCGAGTGGGACTTGAGGCGTGAAAGCTTCATTTGGCTGGCAACCGTGCCTTTCGGACGCTACGTGCACATATAACTTGCTTATCGATGGTCATGGGACAACATTGACAACCCTTGGTGCCCTCCTCCGAGAATTAGCCCTCTTTCCCGCCTTTTGCTCAGGCTATGGCTCCTCGGTTCCTTGTCAGTCTCATCCCCAAACGGGAGACGGATCGCAGCACAAGCTTCTTCCAGGCCCTTTCGACGCTTACGCCCATCCAAATTGCTCAGTTTTGGGTTGGGTAAGTCGACATGATACGTCTAGAATCAATTTGTTTATGCAAGTTCGACTACTAGCTGGCTCGCATGGACCTGTGATGCCCTCGATTTTTTCACAGTCTCCCTGACACTCACTCTACTGGCCACTCAATTCAACGAGTCGACGGCCAAGATTGTGGGTTCCTATCATCCCTATCACTCATTTTCGTTGTTTTTACCACTCACTGTCTATGTAGACAACGGCCATCACACTCACACTCCTCTTCCGGTCAGCTGGCGCAGTACGTCTTTCATTTTCCAGTCTTTGGGCTCTTGTAGTGATGTTGCACCAGGTCATATTTGGTATTCTATCGGATCGTTTTGGCCGCAAATGGCCTCTAGTTTGCAACCTCTTGCTCTGCTCCGTGTTCTCTCTTGCGACCGGTTTCGTCAACACGTACTCTCAATTTCTCGCTGTTCGATCCCTGTTTGGAATTGCAATGGGTGGAATCTGGGGTCTTAGTTCTTCATCAGCTCTGGAAAACCTCCCGGTCGAAATCAGAGGTCTTGGCAGTGGTGTTCTTCAAGAAGGCTATGCGGTCGGTTATCTTCTAGCCGCTGTCATCAACCTCACTGTAGTACCCCACTCACATTACACATGGCGAACCTTGTTCTGGTTCGGTGCCGGTGTCTCACTCTTTGCTGCCATCCTTCGCGCAATGTTGCCTGAATCGGAGGTCTTCTTGCGCGCCAAAGCCATCGAGAAAGCAAGAGGAACAACGACCACCAAAAAGACCAAGATTTTCCTTCATGAAACAAAAGAAATGCTCAAACTTCACTGGAAGCTGTGCATTTACGCTGTCTTGCTCATGACGGGTAAGGCTGTCCATTTTTCTCAGACATGTGAGAAAAAATGTTTATCTTTGGTGCCTTTCCCACGTCACAGGATTCAACTTTTTGTCTCATGGTTCTCAAGTACGGGTTTTCTCGGTTTTCGTGGGTATTGCGATGTTACTAACGCGCTCGTGGTTGGCTTGTTATTTTTATTTCAGGATCTATATCCCACTTATCTTGAGACGACCAAAGGGTTTTCCTCTCATGATGCAACGATTGCAACTATTATTGGAAATTGTGTATGTGTATTTGTTCCTACACTTTGTGGACACGACGCTGAATTGGAACATATGGCAGGGAGCAATTGCGTGAGTGTGAACATTGCGAACAAAAAAAAACATTTCCAACTCACGTGCGTGATGCAGCGGTGGTGCAGTTGCTGGTACTGCAAGTCAATATATCGGACGTCGGCTTACGATTGTGTGAGTATGACCATAGCCCTATGTCTATTTGGTGACTCACGATCTTGTATCAGTATTGCGATAATACTTGTTGGTGGTAAGTCTAGGAACTCCTTAGGAGCTGCCCTAATTCCTGATCATCATTTCACTGTGAAGCATTTATACCCTTGTGGATTCTCCCGAGCACCTTTAGTCCCCTGTCAGCGGGCGCATTCTGTATTCAATTTGGTGTTCAGGGTGCTTGGGGAGTTGTACGTCCTCTCGATTGTTGAAGTTGGCTTGACACTGAGATTACCATGTTTAGATTCCCATCCAGCTCGCAGAATTGTCCCCTCCTGCCTTTAGGGCAACGTTCCCTGGTGTAGCTTATCAGCTCGGTAACGTAAGTCGTACTCGCCTATAAGAGAATGTCGATGCATGTCGACTGTTTGTCCTCTAGATGGTCTCTTCCGCGTCTTCTCAGATTGAAGCCAGTGGGTGTTTCCCCGTGTTTATCAATTAGCTGGTGATTGACGTCTGGTTGTGATCCTTAGCTGCCGGGAACCAACTGAGAACAAACATCACCGTCAATGGCCAGGTCAAGAATGTTGCCAACTACGCAACAGTGCAAGGGATCTTCATTGGTGTTATTGCTGCATACGTCGCCATAGTGACCATCTTCGGACCGGAGTATGTGACACTACGGTTCCGTTCATTCATGTTTTAACGCGACCTTTGCCTCGTCGCAGACACCACTCAGCTCACTTTGAACAACACAAAACCGCTTTCGAAGAAGGCGGCGGACGGGACAACGCGATCATGGAAGGTGAACAACCCGATGGCGTTGATATACACGAGGAGGATGAAAAGGCGTCCGATGTATGAATGTGAGCGCTGGCGTCATGACTTGAACGACAGATCGACGATATGCGTTTTCTACGAACGATGATTGATCCGTTGTGGTAGTGTTACTACTGGCAGGCTGTATTACTAGCGATTTCGGGATCAGGATAATATTTAAGTGTGCTCGTTTTTTATGATATCTAGTAGTATCTGTCGTTCGCTACGTGTAAGTAGGCGTCAATGATGAGCTTGGTTGCCATGACCTCGGGGATGTGCTGTGCATCGCTGTGCGGGATACGGGACAAATATCCATTTAGCTATAGAAGCTGATCGTAACTTGTCCCTTACAATATACCCCTGTGCCATACAGCTTGGCATCTCACTCTTCCGAAGTATATATAGAGGTACCATGTGTATCGGTTTTCCTCATCCGCAATCGATACACGGCGCTCCATTTCGGACCGTTGCCGTAACGGAGGTTTCCATTCATAATTAAAAAGGTGCTGCCAGTGAATAGCATTTTTTTTTTCCACGTGTGCACTAAATCTCGTGGTCGAGACCTAGGCTTACGATGCGAGGCAGTATGATACCCAAAACCCAGTTAAAATGGACAGCCAGATCTCGACGAATGAAGTAGGTAGATGAGGATGTGCGCCAACCATGCGAGTGCGATCCTATACGCACCGTTATCCAGAAAGAACGGCTTCATTTAGCGGCGTGTCGAATCCTTTGGGCTCCTATTTATCTGCACCAGTGATGTATACCCTGTTTGAACACCGAAAGGAATTGTTGTATGTTCATACGGCTATGAGTCAAAGGGACAACTCAACAGCAGTTGATTGAACGAGTACAGGAATCAGAAATCTCCATGGGAATTGAGACAAACCCTCGGCGATCGGTAGAACATGAGGCCTTGAGGTCTCTTCTATCTGATGGAATCATATTAGCCAGATCAGGTTGGCGACACAAATATCTTGAGTAGACATCCCTTACAGTAAACTGGCTGGTCCATGTCCTGACTCGTGACCGTTTTGATCCGCATCGCAGATTGGCAAATTCAAAGGAAGTATTCCCTTCTGATTGCAATTCGCTCCGGACCCAGGCATTCCAACGAAACGCGTTCCATCTGTTGGCATTGGGTTAAAATGTTTCTTGCCTACGACGAGAGGATTATTGAGGGTTTCCATGTGTGGGTTTACTAGACAGGAATGATCGTTTGTCTGTTCCGCATGTGTCGTGTGCTCCTGTCATGGTGCATATGTTTCGTCTCAGGCTGACAACCAATCCAAGTCCGAAGTTATTGTCGTGTGCCGTGACACTAGTCCATGTCGCGTTGCGCATAAAAGGTTGGCGGTCTGCCAGTTCCAGGTTCGTATCGTGTGTCGAGGAGTGCCTGGCACTGCTTGCGCATGGGTTTCTCTACAGTGCGTCATAACGCTAGGGAATAGGGCTGCTCGTCTGTTTAGCTGGATGGCCAGATGTCATGATCTGTGGACATTGCTACACAATTGCCTCCACTGATATCCCGATGGGAATCAGCGATTACATAATATTGAGGGACTTGCTACGTGGCGTCGTCTGCCGGCTCTGAACTGACAGGTGCAGGTTTTATTTTCGACAACATCGTGCTGCTGCCAACCTAGATGGACCTGGGGTACTGCGACAACCAAAACTTGCGCGGCGGTGATAAAGCAAGCAGAAATGTTACGGCCCACGTCACCTTCGGAACTCCCCGGAAGAGTGCGACGGGTCATGTCGGCCGTACCGATGTATGTATGCGACGGTCGGCTGGACGGTCATATGTCACAGCCTGCGATGTTCGGTGAGTTCGAGATGGGATGATCATTCATGGTTAGATGGTCTGGAACTCCAGCAACACATCGAACGGACTCAGCGTCACACAAGCCCGCTATTCCGTCGAGCATGCCAATATATATATATCCTGTACAGAAACGGGAATAACGGACCTTTGCAGTTGGTGATCTATTCGAGAACCGTGACGTTAGGCCTTCTCATCGGGATACATCCAACCTGCATCATTTTGTTGATCAACCCGCGTACGCCCGCCGACCTCTTCACAGAATTGTCTGATCGCGAGATTCCAGGTCATATCCGGAGCAAGTCAATTATAGATCGTCATAAAAGCTGCTTGTCCGACTCGGGCTTTTCCAAGGGATATGTCGCGTTTCTTGCAGGGTTTCATTCCCAAGAAGGAGGAAGGCCATTCGGCTGCTGGTATCGTTTCGGCGCTCAAAAGCCTCACTTTGATTCAGCTGGCGCAGTTTTTTTCTGGGTGAGGCATCTGACGCTCGTGACTACTGAGACTGACTCTTCCTTGATGTTAGCTGGATTGCGTGGACATGCGACGCTTTTGATTTCTTCAGCGTATCACTCAGTGTACCATTGCTTTCGGAACAGTTTAATAAGCCGACTACGTCGATTGTACGTTCACGTCAGTTTCCTAGGAGAAGTTGTATTAATCCACCATTTGCTTAGACGACTGCGATCACCCTCACACTCCTTTTCAGATCATGTGGCGCGGTACGTTTGTATGGCTTTTTCCTGGCCATCTCAAGACTGATATTGATGCAGGTCATTTTCGGAATCATGTCGGACCGTTTCGGACGCAGATGGCCGCTCACTATCAATCTACTCTTGTGTTGCTCTTTCTCTCTTGCAACAAGCTTCGTACAGACGTACCACCAATTCTTGGCTGTCCGTTCGCTCTTTGGTATCGCGATGGGAGGCATTTGGGGTCTTGCGGCCTCTACCGCTCTTGAAAATCTTCCCGTTGAACTTCGCGGTCTCGGAAGTGGTATCGTTCAGCAGGGCTATGCTGCAGGTTACCTCCTTGCTGCCGTCGTCAATCTCACGCTCGTTCCACACAACCCACACAAGTGGCGTGCCATGTTTTGGTGTGGTTCTTCACTACTCTTCTCTTCGGCCGTCCTGCGTTCCCTCCTACCAGAATCTGCAGTTTTCTTGCGTGCAAAGATGACAAAGAAAGAACTAGGGATGAATGATAGTTCTAACAAGACTCAGACTTTCGTAAGGGAAATGAAAGAGATGCTTAAACGCCATTGGATGCTGTGTATATACGCCGTCTTTCTAATGGCCGGTAAGTCATTTCACCTTCGTTCCTCCGTCATAACAATTCAATTTCTTATCGTAGGATTCAACTTCTTGTCTCATGGTTCCCAGGTGAGAAATTTTTCAAAGAATGCTTGGGCGACTATGCGGACACCGGTAATATCGGAATTCACCACGTTTTTGTCTTATAGGACCTATATCCGACCTATTTGGAAAGCTCGAAAGGCTTCTCTTCACACAGCGCGACGATTGCTACTATCATTGGAAACTGTGTAGGTCACGCCCAATTCAAGTTTTCTTGGTATTAACCTCCACGTTTTGATCCGTAGGGCGCAATTGCGTGAGTAATTTAGGTTGTGTGTGGTCTAGCCCCGCTAACAGAGCGGTTCGTTTGCAAATTCACAGTGGTGGTGCTATTGCTGGATATACGAGTCAATACCTGGGACGTCGATTGACTATAATGTATGTCGGCTACAATACCGCTGTTCCATTGTTTGCTAATCATCTTTAGTATCTTTATATTACTGGTCGGCGGTAGGTTCCAATTGATCAAGTGCTCCTACACGGTCACTCAACGGTTGGATTATCAGCATTCATTCCGCTCTGGATTCTTCCTAGCTCCTTTTCAGCGCTCGCCGCTGGTGCATTCTGCGTGCAGTTTGGAGTTCAGGGAGCATGGGGCGTTGTGAGCATCATCATCCTTTATCCTTGTCCAGGCTGATGTTAGCGGCCAGATTCCAATCCAATTAGCAGAGATGTCGCCCCCGGCATTTAGGGCAACATTCCCCGGTGTCGCATACCAGCTTGGAAATGTATGTTTCCGTCTCATATGTCGTTCGTAGCAAGGGTGATGATGATTTGTTTTCTGTGCATGTACAGATGATCTCCGCTGCTTCCGCTCAAATCGAAGCGAGTGCGTATCCGTTGTTTTTCACTCTTTTTTTTGTTAACAGGTGTTCTTTTGAAGTTGGTGGAAAAAACTTTCAGACATACGTGATCAAAAACGGTGTACTAACTGCCGTTCCCGGATATGCAAAAGTACAAGGCATCTTCATAGGGGTCGTTGCTGCCTTTGTGATCTTCATCACGGTAATTGGGCCAGAGTATGTCACCTTTACTTTTTGACTGGCGGTCGTTTACGTTGTCCGCTAGGAAACATGCCTCCCACTTTGAGCAGTACAAGACGGCGTTTGAGGAAGGTGGTGGCGATGACACTGCCATTGTGGACGATGGCGAAAAGGGCAGCTCGAACGCATGATAAAGTATCGTGCACTGATGGCAAGTTGTGGTGGCACGCAACCTTTTTTTCTCTTCCCCAGAGTGAGCGTGCACGCGTAGTTTTCGATTTACATTCTGAATCGTCACCGAGGAATTCCGTCTATTACAGTATCCAACTTGTACACATATACATCCAACTAAACGAATACAGTATGATGTCACTGCCGCGTATTTGTATATTTGTGCCAACTCCGTGGGAAAAATATAGTCCACCTCTTTTTCTGCACCACACTCATCTCTTTTGTCCACTCACTCATCTCTCCGAGCTGTCCACCGTCGCCTACAAGACATCGTACGCTTTGACGATGCCGTTCCACTCGCTTACCCTACCACCACATGTGCTTTGCCATGCCGCCTTGGACCTACAGACGCTTTGACGTTGGACGGTATAAATTCCTGCTCGAACACCATGTTTTCTATCCACAATCCCAATCTTCTCCTCTGAGCTGAGCTCCACATCTATCTTGCCGCGTCTAGACATGGACTATGTCAGCCCCTACAACGTCATGTTCCAAGACAGTGATGAATGGGTATATCTCCCTCATTCACCGCGGTCGGTTTTGTTTTGACGTTCCTGGCTATAGCACGCTCGTCGTTCGAACCCTCCTATCCACCCTGCGGATGCGCGCGTGCCAATGCCACAATTTTATGCGTTGCCGGATCAACGCAGGATCGAGCGTGTACCACGTCCGCCACACCTTAGTCCCCCATACGAAAGTATCCCAGCCATCACATTTGGAGTGAATGGTTGGGCTGGTGTCCGTGTAAAGGATATCCTGAAGGACACGGTCAGCATCGATGCCGCGAATGACGCGGTGCTAGCGCACCATGGATGGAGATCGATCGTGGTGAACCTTGAGGTGTGCGCAGTAGTTTCGCCACTATGATTATCGTTTCGAAATTAGTTCCCCAGTGGCCAGGCTACGATCCCCGCACATTTGGTGATCCTATGCACGCCAGGATCGATGTGCGCCCCGGTGGCAGAGATATAACGCGTCAAAATCTCGTTAGAGAGATTTGCGGTCTGCTATTCAACTTTCACAAGGTTATTTCTGTGAGTCTTCTTCCTCGTTTGCTGCTCAGTCCTAACGCGTTCTTATTGATGTAGAAATATCCTATTGCCCACGACTGGGAAAAATGGGCATTGACCGCTGGCCCGGAAGGCATTCGTGTGTCCGACATTGTCTTGTTCTCCCTTCATTACTACCGGAACATATGGGTTCCGGAGTTCTACGTGATTGAATGACGAAAGGCACTTTAATTCCGCCTCAGTCATTCACATTTTTTCCTTCATTCACCGTATCCCTTTTTTTTTTTTTTAATT
>JBBPPV010000211.1:0-10002 GCA_038092115.1 Leccinum brunneo-olivaceum
ACCTGGGTACAGGAACATTGGTCCACCATACTCGCCAGCCCAGTGCCCGTCATGCGACTGAAGGTGCTTGTAGAATGTATAACCATTCCGAGCAGCTTCAAGCGGTGTTTCTGCCCTCGAGAGGGCCGGGAGGTTCTGTCAAAGACATTTACAGTTCATCTGACAATCCACAGGCGAATACGTACTAGAGGTTGACCTGTCCAGTACTTGTCTATGTAGTTTTGGGGCCACTCGTCGCACTCTTCGTCCGTCTGGAGGTAGTGCCAAGTGTGACGACCCCCGTCGCTCACGAGCAACCTCCACCGGGAATAGTCGGTAAAGGGTTCCTTGCCAGAATCTGGAATGTCGAGCGGAGAGTACAATTTTGCGAGATGACTGGCTGACATTGTGGTTCAAGAATGAGAAGGTTTGTGGAAGCGAACTTCAAAAGCTTGGTCGCGTCAAAACGCGTTCCACTACATCAGCCATGAGCGGTTTCCGTGACTCGTCCATACTCATCATTGAAACAGGCAGAACCGTCGTCAGAGCTGGTCTCGGCATCCATGAACTGCTGAAAACTCCAACAGTAGTTCGTTGTGCTCGATTTGTCGCCAATTTCCACTAACGAGCACTCGTGTTCAGGAGATACTTGCACGCGTCGGCCTCAGACAGACAACGGGAGAGTCCTCGTCCGCTGTCACTACAAACGGAAAACAGCCAAGCGGAGAGGGTAGCGACTGCTGGCGTCCTCCAGCGTCATCAACACGCGTGTCCTCGCTCCCGTTCCACACGAGCACTACCGCAAAGGTGAACGACTACCTTGTCGGCGCCCAACTTGACGAAGCACTTGAAGCAGGGAGTGACATCCTGATATCATGGCCATTTGCAGATGGTGATATTCGCGATTGGACCCAAACCGAAGCCATCTGGTGTGCGCTTTGATGTTGTTCTAGACGTATTCTTACCATAAAGGCATGCAGGAAACATGTCATTTTCAATCGACTTCAGATAAAACGCACTCAAAACGAATCTCCAGTCATGCTTTCCTTCGTACCGGGCCTTTCTCGCGCTTCTCAAGAGCGGATATGTCAAATATTCTTTGAACGCTTCAACGTAGCGAGCTTTGCGATCGTTGAACGTCCCATGACACAGATATACGCAACCGGGCAACTGAGCGGTGTCGTCGTCGATATAGGATACGAGAAAACCGATGTAACACCTATATATGACGGTTTTGTCCTGCACTCTGCACGATCCTCGACTTCCCTAGGCATAGGTGATTGCGAAAAGTACCTTGCAAACCTTTTGCGCTCAAACCATTCTGTCATGGCGGCTGCCTCTCCTCCTGATTCACCTAGGGACGCCGAAACTATACAAGCGTTCCTCCTTGATCTCGCCAAATACATCTGGACCGATGGCCACGTTCGCGTTCCCTCGGATGGTCAAATTGCAGAAGTGTTGGAGGATGAAGGGGTCACAGATATTGCTGCAGTTCTAGTTGCGGGAAAAGAAAAGGCAGTGATTGAGGCAGGGACAAAGAAAAAAGCGACTGCAAAGGCCTCCGCTGCAGAGCAAGCACGCGCGAAAGAAATCGAGGCACTTGACCTCATTACACTGCAGTTCCGCAACCACTCGATAACGTTGGGGAAGGAACGACATAGGTTCTGCGAACCACTTTTCGACCCTTCCCTTCTTAACTCTTTACCTCCAAAAGACGAGATAGGACCTGAGGCGGATCCCCTCTCGTTACAAGATACGGTTGGATCTTCAGTCACTGGGGCAGATGTTGACTTGCGTCAATACATCTGGCAAGGACTGTTTGTTACCGGAGACCTAGCAAGTCGCGTCAAAGGCACGTATTTATTTTACCCCATTATCTTAAATCGATACTGACCATCAGGGAATAGGAATTGGTATTGCGCTGCAATCACGTTTATCGCCATTTATTCTTGGGTATCCAGATCAGCACAACGACGTTCAACCCCGATCTATCCGTGTCGTCACCGTCCCTGAATATTTTGCCGAGTATCGAGAGATGGGGGACGGTCTTGCAGCATTCTTGGGGACCAGTATTGTCGCCAAGGTCAGTGGGAAGTTGCCATTTTTTCCCAAATATTACTGACGGTCATGAGTTAGATTTCTTTCAATGACGTTCAAGGAAAAAATTTCGTCTCGAAATCGGATTACGACGAGAGGGGTCCTCGCGCTATCGTAGAAATGTCGCCGACATTGTTGTAATACTAACCGAATTGTTGGACCCCTCCATAGGGGGTATTCATCCTAAAGCGGGGTTTTAAAAATATTGCGAAAACTGTACAGTTGTTCATCGGCAAAGCTCGGCATAAACTTTATTGATCCACACAATCCTTGATGGCACCCACCAAAAAATCCAAAGCTGCCAAGTCGACCGAGTCCATCGCGTCTCGTCTCGCCCTCGTTGTAAAGTCGGGTAAATACACTCTGGGATACAAGTCTGCGTTGAAACAGATGCGCAATGGCAAGGGTAAGTCTCTTCGCTCGGTGCACTCACGGGGACTGGAGCGTGAGGCTGAGAAGGTCCCTTGTGCTGACGACTCGTGTCGCATTCATAGCCAAGCTCGTCTTGATCGCCGGTAACTGCCCACCTCTCCGCAAGTCAGAGATCGAGTACTATGCCATGTTGTCAAAGACAACCGTACACCATTTTGCTGGCACCAATGTCGCTCTCGGCACTGCTGCCGGTAAACTTTTCCGCGTTGGGTACGTAAATTATCACATCGTTGGTATCCATCTGACAATCGACCAGCTGTATGACGATCTCCGACGCAGGTGACTCGGACTTGCTTACTTTTGCCGAGGGCAACGCTGCATAAAAGGGCACAATGTGACCGGGAACTCTTTTATGGTACTGTACTTATGAAATGCAGGGTTTCCGTATATCCATCATGCATATGCCCATTTATGCTTTACCACAAGTCAAGAGCCAATGAGTTTCCGTACAAAAGTGCATTCGTCGTGGTGGACCTAGTTGATGGTGCAGGGTATAGTAGTACATATGAAAAGCCACACATGCTCATCCTTACATATCCCCCTCTTTTCGCCCCGCGAGAGTGCCGGCCGCGACCAGCTTGTCAACCATGCGAACAAACGCCGGATATAGAATGCCTTGCTTGGGCGAGGTAAGTTGACCGGGCGGATAAATTGGCGGTTGAGGACGGGACAAGAGCGACTGCGTGGTCACCGGTAGCTGTCTCTGGACCCCAATGTGTACGACGTCAGGTGGGGAGGTATTAAGCGGTGGGGAGAGATCATCGAATGGTATGGGATCCTCGTCGCTTTCGTCGTCCTGCGCATTCAACCGAGTCCACCTACGCGATATGTCCTGAGATACGCTTGCCTGGCTATACCCCAGGCGGAAAACCGGCATCGAAACTGGAGCAAGTAATGACCCGGTTCGAGTTTTGTGGTTGAGCGGAGGTGGAGATCGGAGACGGCGCGGCGGTGCGAGGACTGCTAGCGGCGCTAATACATCTACAGAAACGCGCTTATCGATGAGTTCGCGGTGGGTGTGTTCGAAATGACTATGAAATTTTTGCACGCGAATGAATGCCTCTTTGCACCCTTGAGAGAGTATCCTTGAGCGAAATAACAGTCAAACACTAGACTCTGACCTACCCCGCGCTGGACATGGCAACGCCACTCGTGACAAGTGGCTGAGTTCAACATGGGTCGTCAACGCCCCTAATGAGCTATGAAGTCGTCCAGAGCAACGAGAATAAGAACACTGGTAAACTCCATTCTAAAACAAAATTCGTTGAATCTTTGACATCAAACCGGGCAGAAACCACTCACTTGCTGCACAACATGAGAGCAGTGTCGAAGGAGATGCTGAAAACCAAGATATTCATGTTAGTAATTTCTGACAAATTTTTCAATGCACAAATAAAAAAAGACTGTAACCTTTGCTAGAGTGTTCCAGCTGTTGAGTGTAATGGGACAACCTTCCCACTCACACTGAATAGTCTGGATGACACAGTGTGCAATCTCAACAATCCCTTCTCTTGACAAGTCTATCTCTGAGTTGAATGGTAACATTTAAGAAGAAAGTAATTGATTGTAGATAAACACATACATGTAAACATGTGTTTTTTTGCACAAAGTCAGGATAAGATATCTCTGATGAAATCCAAAACTCAGGGCACATGGCACTACTGTATGACTATAGGATACCATCCTATGTGTTCAAGGAAATTGACACATATCTACAAGCTCATCTCACTGGCATGTCACCAAAGTTCTTCATCAAATCGTTCCAGGACTGCAGATGCATCCTCGACATCTTTTTGAGCTTTCTTCCTCATGTAGAAGATTGGACAATCTTTGCTCGTGCACAAGACATCCTTGACACGAAGTGAGATAATGTGATAGGAGGATTTTAAAGGACCAACCTGGTGCAACGACCCTTGACATCGCTGGCACTGTGTCCACAATCTTGAGAACCGAACTTGCATCTGCGAGGCGGCATTCACTTGTTTTTCGTAAAGTTCGTGGATCCTTGGGCGACAATTGTTGCAGACAGCACCATCTTAACCTATCCGTGAGATGACAAACATGGAATAAGCAGACATATCTGACTGGAGACACTATTGTTCGGCCGTAGAGCTGTCTTGCACCTAAGACACGTAACCGTTTTAACAGCGAATTTCATGAGTCCTCCAATAGTGGGAGTTGCGATCGCAATCGAACGAGTATGATCACCGGACACTAAAAGACAACATCAAGTACTGCACTCTTACAAGAATCCGAGGCATACGCAGGGAATTTGCTTTTTCACCCAAAATCGGTTCAAAAATCCTCATGAGAGGTTTCGAAAGTTGATTCTCGAGATAGTACTTGGTATCGATAGGAATGTTGTTCTCCAACACGTAAAGCGGATCTTCAGACTTTTCATAGGCAGCAGCACCTGAAGAGGCTCGTGAATTCAGTGCATTGACATCAAGTGTCTGGGAATATACCCTTGATGCTTTTAACAATGACATACGCAACACGATCACCGAGTGCAGGTGCAGAACCGGCATCTCGCTGCCGCATTCGTTCGGCGAGCTCTACGTGAGCCTGTTTCGCTGCATAGTCTGCTTTGGCAAGCGCTTTAGTAATCACGAGTTGGGACATGTCGACCTTGTTTTGCAGCAGATCTGAGATCATCCGTTTCGTGTAGCTAATTCATGGTCAGCTGCAGGGAATGATAAACTGGCGTGCCGTACTCCTCCGCTCCTTGGACATCTCGATCAATGAGCATCTTGTGTAGGCACGTCTCGATAACTGTTGAAACAAGTCGACAATTGTCTCTTCGAACCGTCTAATCCCTCATCCGCAAACCGCTGAATGGATGCATGCAGAAGAACACGCACCTCAATCCCTTTTGCGTCCATTTTGTCATATTTCTCTGGCTTCGTCCAATACAGCCCTGCATATCGTTTTTTGTTGATGAGTAAGTAAGGGAAATAGACCTTTTCAAATTCGAGGTTAATCGGTTTGATGAATTTGGTGGTGACAAAGGCTGCAGCTTGGGCTCCTGCACCACCGATTCTCGACTGAGCAGAATGAAAACGAGATTGCAATAAGGAACATACCTAGTTCCATGACGGTCTTTATGTCCGGAGGACCAAATTTGACCATGACAGAGTCCGTGTCACCGTAAATTACTTCGGCATTACAGTTGTGACCGTTCGACAAGGAGAACTCAGCCTCCACCTCCTGGCATTTAAGAAATCAGAATAACTCAAGGAAACACGTAGTATTGGCATCTAACCTGCTTAGTTTTCTCAATCATTTGACGACCGTACGCGGTCACACTAGACGAGATGGCAAGACACGGTAGCTTCCCAATCGTTGCGCCAGTAAACCCGTATACAGAATTTGCACTTATCTAGGTCAAAGTCAGCCATTCGTAGGCCAATGAAAGCCAAATGTACCTTGAGAGCCAACTGACGACCATCCAACACTGCTCTTCTGAAAGGGTCACTCTCCTTCTTAAGATCAGCTTTCGCGCGTTTTCTAGCGGCAATGAGGTCCTCCAGTACGGTTGGCAACAGTCCTTTTCGTTTTGCCTTTGTGACAAAAAAGTCTACAACCGGAAGGGATAAATATGACGGAGAGGGCGGATTCAGTGACATCTCGCACCGTTATTTGGCGTTTGAATGTAATCTACGTCTTTGACGAGCCCTAGTCGGTCGATAGTTGGCCTGTCTAAAAGTGTCGTGTAGCACAAGTTGTGAGCCATCATGATAGAAGGATACAAAGAGCTGAAGTCGAGCGTTGCGATAGGCATGTCGTAAAAACCTTTCTTTGGCTCAATTACAGTCGCTCCTTCATATTGTTCATCCGTGCCTGTAGGCTTTTAGTTGAACAAGCAGGTTACACTCTGCTTAGCTGCTGTTGTCTTACCTTCACCCTTGAAGGCAGGTACAATATACCCTTCATCGTTCGCTCTTCGAAAGAGTTGCGATAGAACCTTGATAGATTGGCCGCGAGAGAGCAAGTAATTAAATGGAACCCCTGTAACACGAGCCATCTCGACGTAGTTGATGAAGCACATTAATTTGTCGAGTAATCGTTGTGGCAGGTATGCATCCTAAGCGGGTAAGGTTTTAAATGCAATCCATCAACAAGTATAATGCAGGAACAACCTTCAAGCAATACACCGCCAACCGCCGCCTTGACTCGGGGCCACCATTCTGCAATTCCGTGATGACGGAATGGTGAACGTCCTCTTTTTGCTCGCCAAGGAACTGTGCACAAACGGAGTTGAGCGTGTAACTGCGCAATTTGTGCTCGCGTTGCATGAATTGGAGCACGTCAAGCTGCAGACGACCATCAAGGAGCGTCTCCTTTGAATCACGTTGTCCGTAAGCTTTCGAAGAGAAGTGAGTATCTTTCACTTGTGTCTTTACCCCTTCGACGAGCAACAGATTATTAAAAATGACGCTTTAAGCTGGAATACAACACAAACACACCTTTTAATCTCCCAAGATAGGGAAATCTGTTGGCTTTCAGGTGCTTTGCCCTATCAATGAGGTATGGCCAATCAAAATTCGCAATGTTGTATCCAATAACCACGTCAGGATCCACTTGTTCCATGAAATCCCGCCAAGCGTTAAGGAGCTTGGCTTCATCATCAAAAGACAGAACTTGGGATCCAACAATGTGGGAACAGGAATTCAGTGTGAACACGTTTCGGATGAAGGGCTGTGTCTCGCCTGTTCCACGCATTTCGTTAACTTGATCATCTGGGAGAGATGACAAGGATCCTACCTTGGCGAGTTACCATGTTCGCAATCTGTATGACAGGGTCATTGTCGGGTTCTGGGAATATACCCTTTCGTCCTGCACACTCGATATCAAAACTGAGTATCCGTAGCGGTGCGATCTTTTGCCACTCTCCTTCAGGAGAGTGTGAGATCAATACATCCCACCTTCGAGGTGTTTAAACAACTGGTGGCATAATAATTTGTGTCTCCGTACCTCACATTGAGCTCAATTTGGCACGTAGATCGCTTTGCTTCTTCAGAGAGGAGTTTGTATCTTCCCGCCGGTATTTCGATCCAATTCATTCCTACTACCTGACGATAGATGACTTTAGACTCGACGTGTCATATAATAGCAAGAACCAAAGACCTTAGAATCGATCATAAACCGGAGCGTGTACGGGATGTTGCTCTCAAAGGTAGGATAAGCTTGACCGAGAGCAAAAAAATCCCGGAAGGAAATTTCACCCCGTTCGAATACGCGTAATTACCATGGAACGAGTTAGCACAGACAAATTGTATTACTTAGAGTTGACTTATCTCGAACTTTAGGAAGCGATTTCGGGTCTGTTATCGTAAGCTTCATGAAAGGATACCAATCTTCTCCCAGATACCCCCAAATTGGACGCCTATTCACAATGTCGATGTCGACGACGTAGTCACCCCCTGCGCTCTTCTAATTCAACACAGTTAGACTCGTGGCGTATTGGACCATAATATTTTCCTACTTACGTTAAGGGTATCTATAAAGGCATCCAACTCTGCCATATCGAAGCCGCGAGGGACAGAGATAAAGAAATAAGGCATGAACTGAGTAACATTAGCGAGCACGCTGTTCCCTGTCTAAAGCATCTCATAGTAAGTAGCAATTTCAAGAACCAGGGAAGACAAAATACATCAGTGATGCCAAACACCCGTAATATTGTACGTCCAGTACTGGGATCTGTCGCATTCTCAATATCTACCTGTTGAAAGACTGAAAAGTGTTGAGTTTGGTAGAAAGGATTCAATGAAAGATGGACACACCGATGGAGTCTGTCTTTTCGTTTATTGACGTGAGTTTTGGGCGGGACCATGAATTAGCGCTACCCTCGGGTGCTAAGTATATCCAAAGTCAATCCAGGGAACATCACAAGGGTAAATTTGAAGGCGCACATGGACCATCCGAGGCATTTTGACTGAGTTGTTCCAGTACATCAGCGAATGAATATTGCTTTTTCAGCGAGCCAGAAGGTATTAATTTTCTTCGCTTTGCTAGAGGTTCAACAGTCTCTCTATCATATCAGTAAGTACCTGGACTCAAAAAGTGAAATTAGAAACCGCTTGCCTGTAGTCACCATTTACCTTTGTATTAGACATGATGGAGGTCTGCAAGGGGGACGCGTCGTGAAGTGATGACGCGTGTGGTCGTGTTTATAACATTTCTATTCTGGGATGAGCCCCTGTCATACACACTTATACTACTATTGCTATTGGAGAAAGAGTTTGCTGCAGGCTTTGATGGTATCCGCAGGTGACTGGACGCTGTGTCCGATAGTCCTAGGGTCCATGTAGATCTCGTGGTCGTTCCCTCCCTGTTGTCGTCTGTCAACACATCGACATACGACGGATGAAAACTCACCACGTGAGTCTTGTCCCCAAAGAAGTGGATCTCTTCGAAACCCTCGTTCTCGACGAATTTCAGACAGTAACGCTTGTCCCACCCATCAGGGAAAACATCAAAGGAAATTTGGCCCCCAATGGAAAACGTCAAGTTGAGGTCGAGGTTCTCCGGGCGACACTGCTCTCGAAGCTTCTCGATGAATGCAGCGCGAATCTGGTGTTTCTGATAACACAAGTTAGCCTATTGTGATGGTACATATAGACCAACCTACCTTGTCGTGTTCCACGAATGCATCACGCTCCTGTTTGCTGTTTAATGATATCACATGAGCAGGAAATACACTGAAGCTTGGTGGAGACTGACTGACGTTGCATTCCTGCCGATCGGGCTAACGTTTATCATCCCGTTGCGAAATTCGACGAATGTGCCCCTGAAAAGAACCTCAATGTCACCAAACAACGGGTCGGATACCCTGTTACGAACCGCTTGACTGGAATGTCAATTTCAGACAAGTAGCGAAGGATGAAGTTGACGAGTTTCTTGTACTTTTCCTCCCCTACAAAGTTGATGAACGATTTTGTTTCCAAAGGTTTCCCGAGACGAAAGGCGGTCAAGCCATTTTCTGCGAACCCATAGTCAAAGTCTTTGAGGACTGGTGCGACGTCAGTCGGACAACGATATCGGAAAACGTGTGTGAACAAACCATTCCTGCCATTCACAGAAAGCTGTTCACTGATTTTAGAGAAATCCGAACCCCCGACAAATCCGATGACAACTTTTTGTCTGAGTTGGCCGAGAAAACTGGCCACCTCTGGAGAAACTCCCTGTCTGCAAGACAGCCGTCGTCGTCGGCGACGGATAGGTTGGCAATATAATCATACCTGGCAGGTGTTAAAGTGCCATCGACGTCGAATAGCACCAACTTTTTGATGGGACGATCCGCAAAATCTGAAGCACCCATGGATGATAGATGATGGATACTGGCAGATGTGGCAGTGTAATGTTCCCTCGAGTCACTCAGTTCCGTACCACTACTGCGATGGCCGAAAGATACAACGTTTTTTCATTGCCATCCAATCTGGTCGACACCCTCACCCCCAGGACCCTCATCGGTCAGCCCCCACTCCGTGAACC